>CAUYRH010123217.1:0-39983 GCA_963574655.1 Perodicticus potto
CTGGAGAGAGTGCTGTGGCATCACTGCTCACAGCAACCTCCAATTCCTGGGCTCAAGCGAGTCTCCTGCCTCCACCTCCCAAGTAGCTGGGACTACAGGCGTCTGCCACAACCTCCGGCCATTTTTTGGTTGCAGCTGTCACTGTTGTTTGGCGGGCCCGGGCTGGATTCGAACCCGCCAGCTCAGGTATACGTGGCTGGCGCCTTATCCCGTTGAGCCACAGGCACTGAGCCTTTTTTTTTTTTTTGAGACAGAGCCTCAAGCTGTCACCCTGGGTAAAGTGCTGTGGCATCACAGTTCACAGCAACCTCCAACTCCTGGGCTCAAGCAATTCTCCTGCCTCTGCCTCCCAAGTAGCTAGAATTACAGGCACCTGCCACAATGCCCAGCTATTTTTTGGTTGCAGCCATCATTGTTGTTTGGCAGACCCAGGCTGGATTCGAACCCGCAGCTCAGGTGTATGTGGCTGGCACCCTAACCCTCTTGAGCCAAAGGCGCCGAGCTCACATTTTTTAAATAGTAAAATTGGGCTCGGCGCCTGTGGCTCAAGAGGCTAAGGGGCCAGCCACGTACACCTGAGTTGGCGGCTTCGAATCCAGCCTGGCCTGCCAAACAACAATGACAGCTGCAAGCAAAAAATGGCTGGGCGTCGTGGCAGGCGCCTGTAGTCCCAACTACTTGGGAGGTGGAGGCAAGAGACTTGCTTGAGCCCAGGAATTGGAGGTAGCTGTGAGCTGTGATGCCACAGCAATCTATCCAGGGTGACAGCTTGAGGCTTTGTCTCAAAAAGAAAAAAAAAATAGTAAAATTGATTTTAATGTATTTTATTTGACTCAATATATTCAAGTATCATTTAAACATGGAATCAATATAAAAATTGAGATTTTACATTCTTTTCATACCAAGTTTCCTAAAGCAAGTATGTACTCTTACAGCACATCTAAATTCCAACTAGCCATGTTTCAACTGTTCAATAGCTACAAATGGCTGGTTACTATCACACTGGACAGTACAGCCCTGGATTATAAGTGACTTACAGGAGAGAGGGAAGGGGTAGCAGCTATCTTTACAGGTGGACGAACTTGCTTTCAAATCTTGGCAAGTTTTTTAGCATCAGTTTCCTGATGCCCTAGTGCTGGTACCCAAGCACAGGGCACAAACTGATTAAATGCTACCTATTGTTATCTGTATCCTCTAACACTAAGCAGTGTCTTGTATGTAGTAGGAGTCAAAAAATATCTGCTGAAGGAAGAAAAAATAATTTGCATGCCTATTTTAATTGCGTCTTCTCTTCTCAAAATACATAAATACTCACATAAATAGGAGAATCTTCTGGGATTTTTGCTGAATAAATTTGTTTTGAACATATTAGGAGAAAAGTAGCTAGCATTTTACCTTTTAGACGGTTCAAGTATTTTATTTCCTTCTATAGAAGAATGAATTATTAAGCAACTATACATTATAAAACACTCTCATCAAGAGACTTTTAAAAAGTATTTGCCGTGGGTGGCGCCTGTGGCTCAAAGGAGTAGGGGACCAGCCCCATATGCTGGAGGTGGCGGGTTCAAACCCAGCTCTGGCCAAAAATTGCAAAAAAATAAAAAATAAGTATTTGCTATAAAAGCCAATGCTATTCTATAGGCAACCCTCAATTACCTCAAATGTATCAATATTTTTACCTTAGATTGGGATAAAACCACATCTCATTTCTGGACTTTACTTGGACAATCAGTCAGGGTTGCATATAAGACCCTTCCTAATCTGGACTCAAAAAAGTCTCCAACACAGCCAGTCCCCTTACAATTCCTCAAAGGATCTCCCCTTTCACCTATGTTTATAACTCTCTTGGACATGTTTTAAATTCACACAGATCACAAAATCATGAAGCACCAGAGGTGGAAGAATTTTTAAGAGATAATTCAATTTTTTTTTTTTTTTTTTTTGTAGAGACAGAGTCTCACTTTATCACCTTCGGTAGAGTTCCGTGGCATGCCACAGTGCCCAGCCATTTTTTGTTGCAGTTTGGCAGGGGCTGGGTTTCAACCTGCCACCCTCAATATATGGGACTCACTGAGCCACAGGAGCCGCCCACCATCATCTTTTATAAGGGCTTCTTGATCACAACAATCTCATTTATCAAACCAACTGTAAGCAACAGTGGTATCTTAAAGTAGAAGTGTCCGTCCACAAAAATAGGTGCATAAGAGAAGATCAATGATGATTTGATTATGTGGTTAGATTGCTTCCAACCACTGAGGGATAGCTTAGAAGTAAATTCCATATTAGCTCAAACAAAAAAAAATCATAATACAGTATATCCTGGCTCGTGCACCTGTAGCTCAAGCGGCTAAGGCACCAGCCACATACACCAGAGCTGGCGGGTTCGAATCCAGCCCAGGTCTGCCAAACAACAATGACAACTGCAACCAAAAAATAGCCGGGGCTCGGCGCCTGTGGCTCAAGCAGCTAAGGCGGCAGCCACGTACACCTGAGCTGACAGGTTCGAATCTAGCCCGGGACCGCCAAACAACAATGACGGCTGCAACCAAAGACAGAGTCTTACTTTGTAACCCTCTGTAGAGTGCTGTGGCATCATAGCTCCCAGCAACCTCAAAGTCTTGACCTCAAGTGATCCTTTGGATCGGCGCCTGTGGCTCAAGGGGCTAAGGCACCAGCCATGTACACCTGAGCTGGCGGGTTCGAATCCAGCCCGGCCAGCCAAACAACGACAGCTGCAACCAAGAAATGGCCGGGCCTTGTGGCGGGCGCCTGCAGTCCCAGCTACTTGGGAGGCGGAGGCAGGAGACTTGCTTGAGCCCAGGAATTGGAGGTTGCTGTGAGCTGTGATGCCATGGCACTCTATCCAGGCTGACAGCTTGAGGCTCTGTCTCAAAAAAAAAAAAAAATAGCCGGGCTTTGTGGCAGGCGCCTGCCGTCCCAGCTACTTGGGAGGCTAAAACAAGAGAATCACTTAAGCCCAGGAGTTGGAGGTTACTGTGAGCAGTGATGCCACCGCACTCTACCCAGGGCAACAGCTTGAGGCTCTGTCTCAAAAAGAAAAAAAATTAATAATAATAATAATATATCCTAAAGCCAAGCAATGTTTGGATTAATTGCTGTTTGTATTATCATCACTGGTCCCCTCCATGAATGAATATGGAATCAGGAGATGGTACACAATAATCCCAGAAACCATATATATACATACAAAGAACATATACTATATACAGAAAATGACTCACGTAGGTTAGATAATAGAGCTCTTGAAATTATACTATTACCAAACTTCTCATTTCTCATTTAACACATAAAGACTGAGACTCAGATGAAAAAATGACTTGCCCACTGCCAACTGGGTAATGACAGTGTCAGCTCTAGTCTCAGTTTGCTTTTTGTTTTGCTCCATGGATTCAATACAAACAGCATAATATAACTAAACGCTTCCATTGTACTAGTACAAATCCTGCTTAAGGTAAGTTGGAATTTGAAACTCTTTACATTAAGTAGAAATTCTGTTCACAATGGACTCAGACTAATATTTAAATTAGCTGTGTCTGATAATGCCAGCCTGTCTGCCTGAGAAAATCTACAATACTTCAATTCACAGGAGATGTTGCTACTCAATTGTTCTTGAGAATGAAAACAAGAGGATTCTAATTCAAAGTGATCCTTCCCATTTTGTGTCCATTTATAAACCATGGTATTCCTAACAATCACATAGGATTTCCCCAGGTGGAAACACCCATGGTGGACTGCAAAGAATATGATCTTTGAAGTTCAAGAGGACTAGCTCTATATCTTAGGGTATAATGTTATACAAGTTACTTTAGCTCTGTAAGACTATTTCTCAGCTAATATAGTAATACTATCCACCTCACAGGATTATCAAGAGTATTAAATGAGGGCAGCGCCTGTGGCTCATCGAGTAGGGCGCCGGCCCCATATACTGAATGTGGCGGGTTCAAACCCAGCCTGGGCCTAACTGCAAAAACAGAAAAATAGCTGGGCGCTGTGGTGGGTGCCTCTAGTCCCAGCTACTTGGGAGACTGAGGCAAGAAATCGCCTAAGCCCTGGAGTTGGAGGTTGCTGTGAGCTGTGTGACGCCACGGCACTCAACCAGGGGCAATAAAGTGAGACTCTGTCTCTACCAAAAAAAAAAAAGAGGGAAACTAAGAGGTTATGCTAAGGTCAACCAATGATATTGATGAGACATTCGCAGTAAGGAAGGGAGTAAAAAGGGATCAAGCTCTAGAGTTATAGCTGTGAGATGTACTGACAATGATGGAAGACACTTTCAGAGATCTGTAATGAGAAAGTTGGGAGGAGAAATAAGAAGAAACTAGAGAACTAGAAGGGAGTATTAAACTTGGAATAGCTATCTATAATAGAAAAAGTTTAAGGAAAGAAAGGATAATGGGAATACTTCACAGGGTCTGATACTGAATCCGGTTCTAAGATATAGAGTAGAACCTCTGTAAGCTAACCACCCAAGGGACTATAAAAAACTGATCAACATACAGAGATGGTCAACATAAGGAACTAGGCTGAGGCTGACTGTACTGATACATACATGTGATGCATGATGCGTCCAGGAAATTAGGTCAACTTAAGGAAGTGGTCAATGTAGAGAGGTGATCAACTATGGAGGTTCTATTATATTTAGTTTAGTAACAATCTCTAAAATGAAAAACTTCATCTTACGTGGACAGACCAATATTAGAGCAAGACGGTAACAAGATAAGAAAGTAAAGGTCACCAGGTAAAGTTCTTGCTTTCAGGGACTCCTCAGAGAATTCTTGCATGAAGTCTTCATCTCTTGAGTTCAAAGAAAATGTAGAAAAAGGGCTCAATGTAGAAATCTTTTGTTCTGGTGATGTCAACTATTCAGAAAGAAGAAACAAAGCCCCAGATTAAAATATTCTTATTGCATGATTTCCCTGCAGTTTGAAGGAATTTAATACTCCATATTATAAAAAATAATGATTTCAAGCACATTTTGTAGAGCTGGGGCATGGGAAATAATTATAAAACTTCTTTCATAGAGGATGAAGAGAATAAACTCACTAAAATCAATAAGAATAAAAAATCAATGACAGAACACAAAACCTTTTGGATTTATTTTGAAATGGGTCAGATTCTGGGCTATAAGTATTTAGATCTAAAGAACAATTGCCATTTTTATGGGGCTCAGGCTAAATCAGACCTCATGCTTGCAGCTGTGAGTCCTGCAGACTCAAGGACTGTGAACAGTTTCTCTTACATCCTCAGGTCTGGGTTTATCTATAGTTGATCTAAACTTCAAGATATCGCTGACAAATGGAGCAAACTTTTTTTTTAACATATTGGAGTAAACTATTAAAATATATCGCAGGCATGAACAGCCACATAATTCACTGTTATTCTTGTTAGAACAGTATTTAATTTTGCCGCTGCTGCTTCTAGAAATTATCTTAAAATCTAATATGATCACATTTAACATATATACTTGTAAAAGCATATAATAAAAGAATAAAATTTTGAAAAAATACTCATTCTGGTGGTAGAATCAGGGGAAAGGGCTCTTTGACTTTCAATTTTATGCTCTTTTGAATGGTTTGAACTAACTAAAATGAATATGTTTGCTATGTGTAATTTTTAAAATATATGACAATAAAAAGTTTATATATAAATTTGAAAACATTTTATGGACTAGCTACTGGGTTTCAGGAGCTATGCTAGAAACTGAAGATGTGAAAATGAATATTCATGGTACTCAAGAAGTTCGGTCTAGAGGACAATCCAGACAAACAAGTGGAAAATTTCAATACAATCATCACCATAAAAAGTTTTATTCTATTACTGAGTCCTTACTATATGCCAGGGACTCTTCTAAACACATCTTATTTTTAACATATTTGATCCTTACCACAACCATATAAAGGTGAGTACTATTATTTTCCTTATTTCACAACTCAGGGAACTGAAGATAAGAGCAGCTAAGCAGTTAAATTTGCTTAATTCATCAGGCTAATAAGTGCTGGGATTCAAACCTTGCCAGTGTAGACTGTACTGCCTTTTTATTAAAAATAATGATAGGAAATACTTACTGAATATAGTATTCCACTGTGTTCCCCTACTACATTCCCCACAAACTTGCCAGAGAGTTCCTTTTAAAATCTAAGTTCAATTACTTTGCTCCTCTGATCAAAACCCTCCAGTGGGCTCGGCTCCCTCAGCACAGTGGTTATGGACGGTGCCGGCCACATACACCTAGGGTGGTGGGTTTGAGCCCCCACCCCAGCCAGGGCCAGCTAAACAACTGCAACAACAACCAAAAAATGGCCAGGTATTGTGGTGGGCACCTGTCGTTCCAGCTACTTGGGAAGCTGAGGCAACAGAATCTCTTAAGCCTGAGAGTTTGAGGTTACTGTGAGCTGTGACGCTATAGCACTCTACCAAGGGCAACAAAGTGAGACTCTGTCTCAAAAAAACAAACAAACAAAAAAACAACCCTCCAGTGGCTCCCAATCTATCTCAGGGTACAGAGCAGCTCTTACAATATCCTAGGCGGCCCTACCTGATCAGTCCCCTTATCGCCTCTTTGACCTCCCTTCCTATCACTCTACTCTCCCCCTCTCCATACCAGTCTCCCTGCTGTTCTGCAAATTGGCCAGCATTCTCTTGCCTCAAAACCTTTGCTATTGGCTCAGCGCCTGTGGCTCAAGTGGCTAAGGCGCCAGCCACATACACCTAAGCTGGCAGGTTTGAATCCAGCCCAGACCCGCCAAACAACAATGGTGGCTGCAACCCAAAAAAAAAAAAAAAAAATGGCCGGGAGTTGTGGCGGGTGCCTGTAGTCCCAGCTACTTGGGAGGCGGAGGCAGGAGACTCGCTTGAGCCCAGGAATTGGAGGTTGCTGTGAGCTGTGATGCCACCGCACTGTACCCAGGGTGACAGCTTGAGGCTCTGTTTCAAAAAAAAAAAAAACCTTTGCTATTTTCTGTGTCTGGGATGCTTTCATCCCAGATCATGGCTCTGTCCCTCACATCATTCAGATCTCTACTCTAATGTCATCTTATCAGACAGGCTTATTTCACTTGCGTAAAATAGAATTTCATCCCTGTTTGCACTGCCTATGCCCCTTACATATATATATCATTCTTCATAGCACTTAAAACCCTCTGAGGTATTACACATTTATTTATTGCCTGTCTCCCTTCAATAGAACATAAATTCTGAGAGTAGAATTATGTCAGTTTTATGCACAGGGCTATCTCTAGCACGTAGAACAGCACAACATACAATAGTTGCTCAAAAAATATTTCCTGAATGAGTGACTGGCTAATATGCTAATCTTTTTTTTTTTTTTTTGTAGAGACAGAGTCTCACTTTATCGCCCTCAGTAGAGTGCCCTGGGGTCACACAGCTCACGGCAACCTCCAACTCCGGAGCTTAGGTGATTCTCTTGCCTGAGCCTTCCAAGTAGCTGGGATCACAGGCGCCCGCCACAACGCCCGGCTATTTTTTTGTTGCAGTTTGGCCGGGGCCAGGTTTGAACCCGCCACCCTCGGTATATGGGGCTGGCACCCTATTCACTGAGCCACAGGTGTCACCCCTAATATGCAAATCTTTTAAAGAGTTTGTCACATACACAATCTCCAATTTTTACCTCTGATTCACTCTTTAATCTAAACTGGTTTCTACCCTCACTTTTTCACTGAAACTGCTCTTGCCTAGGTCACAATTGACCTCCAAGTGGCTAAATGAAATAGACATATTTTTGTCCTCATTTTATGGGATGTCCCAACAATAACTGACACAACTAAACTTCTCTATCTTGAGATTGGGATATAACCCATTCTCTTCTCTCACTATACTCTCTTTAAATTAACTCATCCAGGGCGATGCCTGTGGCTCAGTGAGTAGGACACCGGCCTCATATACCAAGGGGGGTGGGTTCAAACCCAGCCCCGGCCAAACTGCAACACAAAAATAGCCAGGGGCGGCACCTGTGGTTCATCGAGTTGGGTGCTGGCCCCATATACCGAAGATGGTGGGTTCAAGCCCAGCCTTGGCTGAACTGCAAAACAGAAAAATAGCCAGGCGTTGTGGCGGGCACCTGTAGTCCCAGCTACTCTGAAGGCTGAGGCAAGAAAATCGCCTCAGCCCAGGAGTTGGGGGTTGCTGTGAGCTATGTAATGCCACAGCACTCTACCGAGGGCAATAAAGTGAGACTCTGTCTCCCTAAAAAAAAAAAAAAAAATAGCCAGGCGTTGTAGCAGACACCTGTAATCCTAGAGTCGCCTAAGCCCAGGGGTTGGAAGTTGCTGTGAGCTGTGACGCCCCTGCACTCTACCGAGGTCAATAAAACTCTGTCCCTAAAAAAAAAAAAATTAATTAACCCATCCATTCTTACTCCTTTAAACTTTTCTTCATGCAAATGACTGCACAAATGTTGCCTCTGAAGCAGACCCATGCATCTAACTTCTTGACATCTCTACTTGACTGTCTCACAGGCATTCTTAAGTATTCCTATGTACTCACCAAGCCTGTTCCTCCCTGCAAAGGACTGAACTGTGTCCCCTACTCCAAATTCTATAAATTATCTTAAAACCTACTATGTTGAAACCCTAACCCCCAATATTATACAATATTTTTTTTGGAAATAGGGACTTCAGGAAGTAATAAAGGCTAAGTGATGTCATGAGGGTAGGACCCTGATTTGACAGAATTAAGTGTTCTTACAAGGACAGACACCAGAGAGCTCTTGTGCATGTTCTCTCTCTCTCTGTGCACACACCAGGACAAGGCTATGTGAGCATATAGTGAGAAGGCAGCCATTTACAAGCCATGAAGAGGCCACGCTGAAAACCAAATTAGCTGGAACCTTGATCTTGAACTTATAGCTTTTAGAATTGTGAGAAAATGAATTTCTGTTGTTTAAGCCACTCTGCTTGTGCTATTTTCTTATGGTAACCCTAGCAAACTAATACACTTTCCCATCTTACTCTATCAGTGAAAACTTCCTCATTCCACCCACTTGCTATGTCAGAAAGCCAGGAGTCTTTCTCCTTTCACCCTTGTCTTTACATCTAATCCAGAAACATCCACACTTCTCCCTCCAAAATTTCTCCTAAAACCTACCAACATATCTCTCTATACTTTCTCTGCCACAATCCCTGCTTCAAGTCACTAATATCAAAGGTTCCTCTTAACTGGTTTCTCTGCTTCTACCACAACACCCATCCAAGCCATGTTCCATATTGCAGCCGACAAAACCTTTTAAAATACAGATTAAATCATTTCACTTTCTGCTTCACCCTTCAGTGATTTCCTAGCAGCACACAGAATAAAATCAAAGTTCTGAACTTACCCTAACTCTCTGTCTGGTCCAGTTCACCTGTCCAACCTCATTTAATTACCACTTTCTCTTTCACTCACTAAAATCCAGCTTGGCTTTCTTTCACTTCCTCAAACCCACCCAACTCTTTTCAATCCCAGGATACTTACATTTGCTGTTTCTTTGCATGGTATGTTCTTTCCTTCATCATTTATACTGCTTGAAAAGACTTCCCTAATCAACCATTATAACCATCAACACCAACTATTAAAGCTGTTTGTATCATACCTTAAACCTTTCCCATGAAGTCTTCTCTGCTGATTTAAAATTATAATCCAAATAATGATATGAATGTTCTGAATCTTTAGAAGAAAAACCTAAAATTGCTGGGAGAAGAAAGCAAGAAACTTTTCAAAAGTTTTTCAAATGTCACATAATTTTTTTTTTTTTTTTGCAGTTTTTGGCCGAGGCCAGGTTTGAGCCCACCTCCTCCAGTATATGGGGCTGGTGCCCTACTCCTTTGAGCCACAGGTACCACCCATCAAATGTTAATTTATATTTAATGTTATATTTTACTTACAATCATTTTCAATTGTGTCCTTATTAGGCCCATCCAGCATTTGAAAATTGTCTTCAATCTTAAAGCTAGTTCTTTCTTTTGGAAAGTTTTTATTGGTGAACTAGAAAACAGAGATCCACTTATCAGTTTATGTAGTAGAAAGAAAAAGTGTGTATGTATACATATCTATTTCTTTATCTACATGTGTATACATGTATTCACATAGTTTACGGTTATAGTGTGAGACACAGAAATGTAAAGCCAATTCCATTCAGGGAAAGCAGACTGTATTATGTTTCACTAATTCTATGACTCACATTTTTTACCTGCATGTCTTAACACCTCTTGAAATAAGGATGCACTTTAAAAATGGTAACATTTTTACATCTTTAAGCATAGGCCACAGTTAGTTGTGACATAGTTGTCACTGTCTGGGCACATGCAAGTGTATGCAAATTAGTCAACACTGTTCATATACTGATCACATAAAATCAGCAAGTTTGTGCATTGCTAGTATTAGAAATATTCTAAGAAATTTTACAGTTGTTTTTTCTACACAAAATGTCACTCTGTTGCCCAGGCTAGAGTACCATTAGGTCTTCATGGCTACCTCAAATTCCTGGATTCAAGTGATCCTCCTTCCCTAGCCTCCTGAGTAGCTGGGACTATATAGGTGCCACCACAACATCCAGCTAATTTTTTATTTTATTTTATTTTTAGTATAGACAGGGTCTTACTCTTGCTCAGGCTGGTCTCGAACTCCTGAGTTCATGCAATCCACCCCCCTCGACCTCCTGTAGTGCTAGGATTACAGGTATGAGCCATTATACCTGGCCTAATTTTGCTATTTAAATGTCTTGAAAAAAAGATTATATTATGGGCTGGGCTTGGTGGTTCAAGCCTATAATTCCAGCACTTTGGGAAGCCAAGACAAGAGTACTGCTTGAGGCCAGGAGTTCAAGACCAGGCTGAGCAACATAGAAAGATAACATCTTTGTAAAAAATACAAAATAGCCCTTGGAGTTAGCATCATCTTTCTAGAAATCTCCCCACCATAAAACCCAAATGGAGGACGAAGTGAATGTGCAGGCTTAAGTCCAAAAGGATAAAGATAAGGCAGAGGTACAAGTAAACCACCGCTTGTCCACTCGTGAAGGCCACAAGAGAGGGAATGTGGGATGCCAGAGGCTGAGGACACAGTACAAGCTGGCTGCTGGACTGCATGCTACTGTCTGGAACTTGCTCTCAATGGATCTAAGACCTCATCGCCATCCAATCACCAAGACCCTGAGAGTCCGAGACTCTGAGAGACCCAATCACCCTGAGAGTCCACTTGCTCACACCAAAATAGTCCCTATTGGTCCTTTGCCCTGGACCTGATGTTATGAACTCATTCTGTTCTCAGTTGTGGCTGAGTATAACAAGTATACAATAAATCATACTTTCTGCTGTTTTGGCTGAAGCCGCAAAACCCAAATAAATAAATAAAAAAAAAATTAGCTGGGCATATAGTGTATTGCCTGTATTCCTAGCTACTCAGGAAGGTGAGGCAGGAGGATCCCGTGAGCCTACGAGTTTGAGGTTGCAATGAGCTATGATGAAACCACTGTAGTCTATCCCCAAAGAGTAAAACCCTGTCCCCCCAAAAAGAATAAAAAGTCTTTTTTTTTTTTTTTTATAAAGTGGCTCACACTTATAATCCTAGCACTCTGGGAGGCCAAGGCAGGCAGATTGCTTGAGCGCACGAGTTCAAGACCAGCCTAAGGAAGAGCAAGACCTTGTCTCTAAAAACTAACCAGGCGTCTGTAGTCCCAGCTACTTGGGAGGCTGAGGCCAGAGGGCTGCTTGAACCCAAGAGTTTGAGGTTCCTGTGAGCTCTGAAGCCAAGGCATTCTACCAAGGGTGACAAAGTGAGACTGTTGTCTCAAAACAAACAAACAAAAAAGAATAAAAAGGTAAATTAAGAGTCAAGCCAAAATATATAATGAATTTCAACAAATTTTTAAAAAGATAAACATACGATTAAAAAAAAATAAGAGACAAATCTCAGCAGGTACTTTATCAAAAAGGATAAAGAGATGGCCAATAAACCTATAAAAATGCCCCAAACTCATTATCAGGCAGGAAAATGCAAGTTAAAACCACAATAAAATACGACAACATTATCAGTCAGAATAGCTAAAGTTGAAAATAAACCACAACAACAACAACAAAAAACTGTTAGCATCAATTTTTAATGAAGAAATAGAAATGATGGGGACTCTCAGACTCTCCTGATAGAAGTATAAATTATAAAAACCACTTTGGAAACCAGTTTGGCTTTATCTTTCAAAATCAAACATATGCATATCCAGCGATTCAACAATCCTACTAGATAGTCCAACCAACAGAAGCAGGTAGGTCGTGTGTATATGTACATGTTCATGACAGTACCTGAATGTTCCCAGAAGCATCATTTATAATAATCCTCAAATGCAAACAACCCACACCACTGAAAAATGGATAAATGAGTTTGTATTCATATAATACACTACACTGGCAATGAAAATGAATAAACTAGAGCCACAAGGAAGAATGTGGATGAAATTCAGAACTGCAATGTTGAACAAAGGGAGTCAGACACAAAGAATGTACTGTGTATGACTCCATTCATTTAAAGTTTCAAAAGCAAAACTAATATATGGTGTCTTAAGTCAAGATAGCGGTTATATTTTGGAAGAATAGAAGAGATAGCAATTGAGAAGGGGCAGAAAGGGAGCTTCTAGGACACTGGTAAAGCTTGGTTTCTTAAGATCGGAGGTTATGCATGTTCACTTTGTGGAAATTATTGAGGTGTGCACGTATGATATGTGCGTTTATTTTATATGTACATTATGCTTTAATAAAAGGGAAATGTTTTTTAAATCTCTTTGACAGAGACCAGAGACTGTTTCATATATATGCATACCATTCTCATTCCATGACCTCTCTTTTCAATTCCATGGATTTGCCTTTGGTAGCAACGAGAAGCACTCAATGTTATACTTACAGAGAGAGGGGAAATATTAGAAGAAAAAATATATAGTTGTTAAACAGATGAGTATTTCCTATGTGTAAACAACCTACTTGTTCATCATGAATTCTTAAGTCTTCTCTGAAATGAAAAGTAGGCTGTTGAATTTCTGATCCTAAAAAGGCAGTTAATCTTTCAAACACAACATTCTTGTTTTATTTAGTCTGAGTTAACATGTATTATTCTTCCTGTGAATTTACCCTACTCATTTTTAACTCATAACTGTATAAAGACTTAACTATACTATCATTACAAAATTTAGTATTGACTTGGAAATTATACGGTGCATTACACCTATAAAAATATTTTTATCTGCAAGAAGTCAATCTGCATAGAAGTGCTAGGCAACTTTGGCATCAAAAAACAAGTGTCTGTCCCGAAATTTTCATACTTAGTGCTACCGAAAACTGACTGCATCCTACCTGTGAGCCGTGTCCTCTGATCATTACATCGCTAGTAACTGATCCTTCCACTTGGTGCCCTTGAAACTCAACAGGCTACAGATAAATTATTAAAAATAAGAACTACATAAGTGTATAGTGACATATACATTCATTCACAATGTATATAGCAATGTATATACATAGACTATAACACATAATTCAGTTTTCAATTATACATTATTTAAGGTAAATAATTCCAGGGAACTAATGCTGAAAACCAGGAAACATTCCTATTATCCCAAAAAACATTTGTTATAAGTAACTAATTTAAACTGCATCAATTTATCTACATTCAAATTCAACATTAGAAGTATGATTTTTTAAATTACAAGCATAAGATGAACACAACAATTATGACTAATTAAGCCAGAAAGATTTCGTTGCTCTTTTCTCTATGCTTCTACTATATATTACCCACTGCATGTTACATACAACACTGTACAATACACAAATAACTTCATGCTATAAGGAAGTTTCACTTTGTGTATATACTAATCGTACTGGAAGCTCCCTGAGGGCAGAGGCTTTTTAGCTTCATCTAGGTATCGTATGTATTTAACATAGTGCTAGGCATATAGGAAGCAATCAATAAACACTTAACAGGGAAGAAAGAAGGAATGCAGGAAGCATTTTTCTTTGCTTAAGGGTATTGTAGACTATCAAGCTTAACTGCATGATGGATGGTGCGCTTTCTGCTTCCTAGAAGAAGATCTGATATCCTACTATTCTGAGATTAAAGGCCTAACAGTATGATTCCAACACGGACCTCAGAGAGAGTTTTCACTCCCTGAGAAACTGGGCTTACTGGTTTGCTTTAGGCTTCAAATGGCTTTCTCTGCTGCCCCCTTGAGGATGTGAGGATTTCTACTCCACCCAGTGTCATAAAGCTTGCCCGGAAAATGAAAAAAAAGATGGCTAATATAGTCAAAGAAATGTAACTAGAAGATTAACTTATTTCTAACTGATGAATTAGGAAAATGACAATAATATGTAATCTGAATATACCCACTCAAAAATGAAGATTCAAATCACGTATTTGAAAGGAAAATGGATCGGTTCCTGTAGCTCAAGTGGCTAAGGCTCCAGCCACACACACCAGAGCTGGCGGGTTCGAATCCAGCCTGGGCCTGCCAAATAACAATGACAACTACAACAACAATAAAAAATAGCTGGATGCTGTGGCGGGTGCCTGTAGTCCCAGTTACTTGGGAGGCTGAGGCAAGAGAATCGCTTAAACCCAGGAGTTGTGAGCTGTGATGCCACAGCACTCTACCCAGGGCGACAGCTTGAGGTTCTGTCTCAAAAAGAAAAAAAAAAAAAGGTGGGGCGGCTAAGGCTCCAGTTACGTACACCTGAGCTGGCGGGTTCGAATCCAGCCCAGACCCGCCAAACAACAATGTTGGCTACAACCAAAAAATGGCCGGGCATTGTGGCGGGTGCCTGTAGTCCCAGCTACTTGGGAGGCAGAGGCAGGAGACTCGCTTGAGCCCGGGAATTGGAGGCTGCTGTGAGCTGTGATGTCACAGCACTCTATCCAGGGTGACAGCTTGAGGCTCTGTCTCAAAAAAAAGAAAGGAAAATCAAATCTAACTGCCCGTTTAGAACTTTCACTGAAAATAGTCTTCTGAAGTTAAAAATGTGCACATTTCAATAAAAACAAGTCTTGACTCTTAAAGATTCTGTGTATTTCTGCTTTGATGGGTAATATATACTCTTCCCACAAAGAAACAGGTATCTTTTCTTCTGTGTTGCCATGTAGATCTCTTCCAGAGGTGTGTTGAGTTTTAGGAGTAGAATCACTATTTACAAAACCCAACCATTTATATGCTCTTGTCTCTGTCAATTTTTGATGTAAAACAGGCAGCACTACTTAGAGACTAGGTTACATATACTTCCACATATTCATTCAGAAGTAGAAGTGGTTGAGTAGGCTTAATAATTTAAAGACTAGAAAGACAATCATTTTGTTCTCCACAGAGCATCCATTAATTGTATTCTACATAGCTTTGTGTCCAACTCCTAGCATATTCTACATATGGATATATACTGCATACACTTCATTATTAGCTCATTAGTAATACAGAAAAAGTTCAAGACCAAAAGAAGGAAGAGGAGTCATTAAACAGTCTTTCTTGTTCTTAAAATCAGACTAACTTATTGTTTGCTAACATTCCTATGAAAACTCTGATGCTTGTGTTTTTCTTTAAAAAGCAGGAAAACATTGTTGGTCAGAAAATCATAATTTTACCTTATGGTCATAGGTTTTTCTCTCTATTTGTTTAGGAATAACATCTAGAAAAGCAGTCTCTTCTTTATTTCCCAAGGGAAAAAACTAGAATAAAATATCAAAAGTTATCTAGTTACCTAAAATAGTTTTGTAGGTGGTCCATAACTTTGACAGAAAAATACTTGTGAAACTTAAAGATTAGGCTTGCCCTGTGAAGCATACTTGCCTTCTCATCTTGCTTTTCTTTATGTATATATACATATACACATATATATGTGTATGTGTATATATATATATACATATATATATATACATATGTACATATACCACGAGATATCCCTTGTAAAGGGGTGCTCTAATAGATAAGTCACTATGCTAATTAACTTGAAACTCAGCATATTAGCAAATTCTGATTCTAAATTTTTGTTTTTACTTATGTTTTTTAATTTTTCGCCTGGGGCTGGGTTTGAACCTGCCACCTCCAGCATATGGGGCTGGCGCCCTACTCCTTTGAGCCACAGGCACCACCTCTGATTCTAAATTTTTAATTGAATCTTTTAGTGAAGAAAAAATTGTCAGATACATAAAAATTACCCATCACACTTAATGCTATATTAATACTGATCATTTAATTCAAAAATTACTAAGAAATTAAAATAGAAAAAAATGTAAAGAGTGCAACAGTCTATTTAAAGAATCATCTAGTGATTGTAAAACATGACATTGATGTGAACTAGTCATTTTTAGTTCATCAAGTAATATATAAAATAATAATTTTTAATATAAATTGGACAAACAGAAATAATTCATTTCATGTTTAAGAAATAGAGAGGTCAGGGGGTGGTGCCTGTGGCTCAAAGGGGTAGGGAGCCGGCCCCAAATGCCGGAGGTGACAGGTTCATACCCAGCCCCGGCCAAAGACTGCAAAAAAAAAAAAAAAGAAAGAAAGAAATAGAGAGGTCAGACATGGTGGTTCAACACCTATAATCCTAGCATTCTGGAAAGCCAAGGCAGGTGGATTGCTTGAGCTCAGGAGTTGGAGATCAGTCTGACCAAGAGCAAGATCCCATCTCTACTAAAAATAGAAAAATTGGCTGGGTGTCATGGCAGCCACTCATAGTTCCAACTACTTGGGAGACTGAAGCAGGAGGATCACTTGAGCCCAGGAGCTGGAGGTTGAGTGAGCTATGATGATACCATTGCACTCTACCCAGATCAATAGAGCAAGACTGCGTCTCAAACAAAAAGAAAAAAGAAAGAAAGAAATAAGGAGATTTTAAGGAAATTCAATAGTAAGTAAAGAAAAAGAAGCAATATGGGGAGAAAACATTTTCCAAATAGCCAGAAGAGGTAGTGTATTTCTCCACATAATGGTCACTTTCCTTTAATAACATTATATATAAGTACAAGTGCCAACCAAGTAGTTCTTGAAAATATTCAACATATTTTACAGGGTATCCCAAAGGTTACCTCTAAAGTTGTCATACATAGGAAAAATGGGAAATTGTAGTAAAATGTACCATTGTTTACAAAATATTTGATAGAAAATGCTTATAAAATATTCTCTACATGTTGGCCACCTCTTTGTAAATATTTTGTGAAGAGTATTTTGTAAATACTCTTAGTATACTCTGTAGTAGATACATCTGGCTACAATTTCCCATTTTCCCTATATATGGGGCCTTTTGGGGCAACCTATGGGACACCCTATAGAATTAGAATCTTCTAATATAATGAGTTTTCAAAGTTAATTAGCATAGTACCTTCTCTGCTGGAATAGTTCCTCTGATATAAATAGCTAATTATACTTACATAAATAATAAAGAGATCTCATTAAGTGTACCCTCAAAGAAAACCCTTGCTAAGTTTTGAAAGTTCCTTCTGTCACTAATATACATGAACAATTTGTTCAGAAAATTGTAGTTAAGAGTGAGCTACTATGAAAATATAAATGTACTCCTATTGGAATGCTAAAAACATAAATCATTTATATTGGAAAAGATTGTAAGAGTACTTCATTACTGCGAGATTACAACAAATTTTCTCTTTTAAGTATGATATTTATTTTAAATGTCAACTCATTCTGGAGAAAGAAATAGTGATGGTGTTTATTTACAGTTTGTACTTTGTGAAAACTGTCCTTAAAAAGTTAAAACTTGATTTTTTTAAGTGGAAAAGAAAAATCAATACAAATGTAATCATCCATAAGCTGAACTCTGCAGTTGCTGGTTGTTTATGATTTTATACATTTTATTTTGCATATAAAGGTAAAAAAAATGGCAAGCTACCACAACACAGCTATTTTTGTTTTATTTTGCTCTGTTTTAGGCAACAGAGCTGCTTAGGCAGTTGTCAGTGACAATTCATGGATTTGGAAATACTTGCAAGTTTGCAAAATTAGCTTTATGAAAAGGAATATATTACTTAATCAAATCATATTGATCATGCTGGACATTTATACAAAACACAGTAGGCTCATCTAAATAAGTAATTCACTATAAATGAGTTTGAAAACAGACGACAGATAATACAAACTTAAAATTATATGCCATATCCATATATAAAAATACGATTTTTGGCTACTTTACATTATAAAAGATAACTTACCTGCAAAGACTGGGGTGGTTCGCTTGGTTCAACTTCATTTTCTTTTAGTATCTTAGGAATTAACATAAGATAAACCAAAAGGTAATAGAAATTTACAAAATAAAAATACAAATTTCTATTAGACTTAAGAAATACAACACCATCACTAATAAGAAATAAAAACTATGATGCTGATAAAACATTTTCACTTAGTAAGAATTTAAAAAGCTCTTAACAGTACTAATAAAAATGAAGTGAAACTGGCTCGACGCCTGTGGCTCAACGGGTTAAGGCGCCAGCCACATACACCTGAGCTGGCGGGTTCGAATCCAGCCTGGGCCCGCCAAACAACAATCACGGCTGCAACCAAAAAATGGCCGGGTGTTGTGGTGGGCGCCTGTAGTCCCAGCTACTTGGGAGGCGGAGGCAGGAGACTCGCTTGAGCCCAGGAATTAGAGGTTGCTGTGAGCTGTGATGCCACGGCACTCTATCCAGGGTGACAGCTTGAGGCTCTGTCTCAAAAAAAAAAAGTCACCTGACATCTGGCATTAAATGAATTAAAAACTCAAGGCAGTTCAGTTTCAACATCAGATCTTACTACATTTTTTCATGATGTCATATCCTTATGAAGCTGGGTTTTCAGAAATTGCTATAATAAAAAAGCAATTATCGTGAGAAAATCAATGTGGAACAAGAAATGAGTTGGTGTTATCTAGGTTTCAGAAGTTGCACAGTGGCCAACAGGGGTACACATTCCAACATTCCATCAGTAAGTGTGTCAGTTTGTTTGTTTGGATTTTTCGAGACAGTGTCATTCTGTTGCCCAGGCTAGAGTACCAGGGTATCAGCCTAGCTTATAGCAACCTCAAACTCATAAGTTCAAACTATCCTCCTGCCTCAGCTTCCCTAGGTTCCCACTATAATGTCCAGCTAATTTTTCTATTTTTAATAGAGATGGGGGTCTTGCTCTTGGTCAGGCTTGTCTGCAACTCATGAGCTCAACTGATCCTCCTAGCTTGGCCTCCCAGAGTGCTATGATTATAGGCATGAACCACCTTGCCCAGTCAGTAAACTGTTTTTTTTTTTTTATAATAAATGCTTATTAAATTACTAGGACATAATTACTTATTAAGTTGTTTTACTACTACTGTCAACTTAATAAATGCAAACGTTAGATATTTCTTTTGGTAGAAAGATACAATGAAAAAATAGTTACTGAGATACAAGAGGGTTTATGAACCAATATGGCTTGGGGCCCTCTATATTACTATGTACTATCACTATAATTCCATCACAAATTACAGGAAATTTATATTAATATTTATACTGTTAGGAAAAAATAAAACATGTACCTGTTGAGAATCCTGGTTCAGATGAGAAGACTTTGGTAGAGCCTGTGAAACTACTGTAATAAATGGTTTCTGAGCTGTAGGGGAGAAAATAAAAATATTTTATTCATGTTATATATAGTTATGCTCTATAATTTTTAACTTATTTCTAAAACTGGAACAAGGAATCTAACTTAAATTGTAAGATGAGACAAAGTCTTGATAACCATTTAATCTAGAGTATGGATATTTGAGGATTCAATGTACTACTCTCTGTGTAGGTTGAAACATTTTCAAAATAAAAATTCAAAAATATTTAAAATGAAAGTCTGTCACTAAGTCAACAGTAGAAATGTTTCCTTTTCTTTTCTTTTTTTTTTCTTTTTTGAGACGGAGCCTCAAGCTGTCACCCTGGATAGAGTGCAGTTGCATCACAGCTCACAGCAACCTCCAATTCCCGGGCTCAAGTGAGTCTCCTGCCTCCGCCTCCCAAGCAGCTGGGACCACAGGCGCCCGCCACAACTCCTGGCCATTTTTTGGTGGCAGCCATCATTGTTGCTTGGCGGGCCTGGGCTGGATTCGAACCCGCCAGCTCAGGTGTACGTGGCTGGCGCCTCAGCCCGTTGAGCCACAGGTGCCGAGTCTCCTTTTCTTTTTTTAAACTCATTGAAAAAAATACTAAGCCAATAGCTAATAACCTATACTAAAAATGCTAAAAATGAATTATTAAAGGGGAGGTGAGAGGAAAGAGGATCTTATTGACCACCATTATACTGCTGTTATGTGCAATCATAGAAAACAAAAAAGCACTTAATGCTGTTTCTAACCTAAAATCTATTTGACTATGGCCGAGAAAAATATTAACTTATTCAGTCAACAATTACTTTAAAAGTATGGTATACCAGGCATTGAGGAAAAAGCAGTGAACAAGATAAACAAAATTCCATAAAAAGGAAGGGCGCCGGCTACATACACGGAGCCTGGCGGGTTCGAGCCCAGCCTGGGCCTGCTGAACAATGACAACTACAACCAAAAAAAATAGCCCGGCATTGCGGCAGGTGCCTGTAGTCCAGCTACCTGGGAGGCTGAGGCAAGAGAATCACTTAAGCCCAAGAGTTTGAGGTTGCTGTGAACTGTGACACCACCACACTCTACTGAGGGCAACATAATGAGACTCTGCCTGAAAAGAAAAAAAAAAGGGATACAAAAGACAAACATCTAATATAAAAAGTATCATATTGAAGAATGACATGATAAAGAGTAATTTTAGATAGAGAATCAGTAAAGTTCTCTCAGGGGGAGCAACATTTAAACTGACACCTGAAGAAAACACCTATTCCAAGGGGAAAAGTGTTCAGGTGAAAGGCAGAAAACAAAGGCTTAGAGGCAGAAAAGCTGGCAAGCCTGAAGAACAGAAAACAGAGCATCATGGTTAGTCATACCACACTGTCAGGTGTCTACTTAAAAACAGGATTTTTAAAAAAGCAACGCCCATTAAAAAGTGGGCAAAAGGTTAGAGTGTCACGCCTGCAATCCTAGCACACTGGGAAGCCGAGGTCGGAGGATCACTTGAGTTTAGGAGTTTGAGATCAGCCAGAGGAAGAATGAAACCCCTCCTATACTAAAAATAGAAAAAAATAGTCAGGCATGGTGGCACACCCTGTAGTTCTAGTGACTCAGGAGGCTGAGGCAGGATTGCTTGATTCCAGGAGTTTGAGGTGGCAGTGAGCTATAATGATACTACGACACTCTAGCCTGGGTGATAGAGCAAGATTCTGTCAAAGGGGGAGGAGGGAGGGGAGGGAAGGGCAGAGAAGGAAGAGGGGAGGGGAGGGAAGTAAGAAAAAAGTAGAAAAAAGAGACAAATGGCCAAGAAACATCAAAAAAAAAAATGCTCAATGACATGAATCATCAGGAAATGAGGTATCACCTTATACCTGTTAGAATGATTAGAACAGTTCTTATTTAAAAGTCCATCTGGGAGGCCAAGGCAGGCAGATCACCTGAGCTCACGAATTCAATACCAGCCTAAGCAAGAGTGAGACCTCATCTCTAAAAATAGCAGGGGAGTTGAGGCAGGCGCCTATAGTCCCAGCTACCTGGGAGACTGAGGTAAGAGAATCGCTTGAGCCCAGGAGTCTCAGGTTGCTGTGAGCTATCCACGGCACTCTACCAGGCTCATAAAAAAAAAAGTCCAAAAGCAAGGGTCAGAGATGGTGGCTAACGCCTGTAATCCTAGCACTCTGGGAGGCGTAGGTGGGTATACTGCCTGAGCTCAAGAGTTCGATACCAGCCTGTACAAGAGTGAGACTCCGTTTCTAAAAATAGCCGGGTGGGCTCGGCATTTGTAACTCAGTGGCTAGGGTGCCAGCCACAAGCACTGGAGATGGTAGGTTTGAATCTAGCCCGGGCCTGCCAAACAATAATGACAACTACAGCCAAAAAATAGCCAGGCATTATGGCGGGCAACTGTAGTCCAAGCTGCTTGGGAGGCTGAGGCAAGACAATCGCTTAAGCCCAATAGTTTGAGGTTGCTGTGATTTGTGATGCCATAGCACTCTACTCAGGGCGACATAGTTAGACTCTGTCTCAAAAAAAAAAAGAAATAGAGTGTTGTGGTGGGTTACTATAGTCTCAGCTGCTCGGGAGGCTGAGGCAAGAAAATTGTTCAGCCCAAGTTTAAGGTTTCTGTGAGCTATGATGCCATGGCATTCTATCAAGGGTGACAAAGTGAGAGTCCGTCTCAAAAAAAAAAAAATTAATTAAATGAAATTAAATTAAAAAATAAAATGCCAAAAGCAACACGTGTTGGCATGAATGCAGAAAGGAATTATTATAAGAGAGTCTTTATCTAACACAAGCAATCAATGTAACCTGGTTCTTTGTACCTTCAATGAGTCCCCAACAAAATAAATAAATAGAAAAGAACACTTTATACACACTGTTATTAAGACTGGAAAGTAGTAGAATCTCTGTGAAAATAGTATGGAGATTTCTCAAAGAAGTAAAAGTTAACCTACCATTTGATTAGCAATCCGACCGCTGGGTATCTACCCAAAGGGAAAGAAGTAATTTTATCAATAAGACACCAGCACTCCAATGGTTATTGCAGCACAATTCCAATTGCAAAGCTCTGGAATCAAAGTGCCCCTTTGTTCATAAATAGATTAACAAAATTTGGTATACATATACCATGGAGTACTTAGCCATAAAACAGGATGAATTAATGCCTTTTGCAACAATTTGAAAGGAATAGGAGCCATTATACTAAGCAAAGTATCTCAAGAATGGAAAAACAACAATGTTGTTATCAACAATGTTATCTTTCTTTTTTTTTTTTTTTTTTTTTGAGACAGTCTCACTATGTTGCCCTCGGTAAAGTGCAGTACCATCATAGCTCACAGCAATCTCAGACCCTACGGCTCAAGTGATTCTCTTATCTCAGCCTCCCAAGTAGCTGGGTCTACAGGTGCCAGCCACAATGCCTGGTTACTTTTTTGTTGTTGCAGTTGTTGTTTAGCTGGCCAGGGCTGGGTTCGAACCCACCAGCCTCGGTGTATGTGGATGGCACCATAACCACTGTGCTATGGGTGCCGAGCCTACTATTACATTCTTAAAAAGACAATGCTGTTAGCAATGTACCTTAAGCAAAGTCAAAATACAATGACATACTAAAAAAAAAAAATTTGCAACATATATCATGAAGGGCCAATAGCCCTAATATTTAAAGAACTTTTGCACATCAAAGAGGAGAAAAAACCCAACACTCAGTAAAAATTAGACAAAAGAGGTGGCGCCTGTGACTCATCGAGTAGGGCATTGGCCCCATATACCAAAGGTGGCGGGTTTAAACCCAGCCTCCGCCAAACTGCAAAAACAGAAAAACAGCCAGGCATTGTGGCGGGCACCTGTAGTTCCAGCTACTAGGGAGGCTGAGGCAAGAGAATCACCTAAGCCCAGGAGTTGGAGGTTGCTGTGAGCTGTGTAACACCACGGCTCTCCACCGAGGGCGATAAAGTGAGACTCAGACTCTACAAAAAAAACCAAAAAAATTAGACGAAAGAGTAGAATAGTTCATTGGAAAAAACATACAAATCACCCTTATGCATGAAAAGATGCTCAATTTCACTTACAGTAATAGAAATACAAAATTGAGGCTTGGTGCCTATGGTTCAAGTAGCTAAAGCGCCAGCCACATACACCTGAGCAGGTAGGTTCAAATCCAGCCTAGGCCTGGCAAACAACAATGACAGCTGCAATCCAAAAATAGCCGGGCGCTGTGGCAGGCGCCTGTAGTCTCAGCTACCGGAGAGGCGGAGGCAGGAGAATTGCTTGAGCCCAGGAGTTGATGGTTGCTGTTAGCTGCGATGCCACAGCACTCTATCAAGGCCACAGCTTGAGGCTCTGTCTCAAAAAAAAAGAAATACAAAATTGAAAAAATTTCAACTGAAATGCCATTTCTCACATATCAAATCAGCAAAAATTCAAAAGCTGGGCCACAAACTCTAAAAGAAGTGGCCACTCTTGTACATTACTTGTGGGAATGAGTAAAAGTGCACAACTTCTATAAAGAGAACTCTGAAGTATCGAACAAAACTATACTGTATTTACCCAGCAATTCTACTTCTACGGATTTACCCTGAAGACACCTCCCCAATAAGATAAGTAAAATTCATAAACTTATACAAATAAACATAAATAGGTAATGTTATTTATTATTATATTATTTGTAATAGTAAAATATTGAGGTGGTGCCAGCTCAGCAGCTAGGGCGCCAGCCACATACACGGAGGCTGGCGGGTTCGAAGCCAGCCCAGGTGGGCTTAAAAAAAAAAACAATGACAACTGCAACAAAAAAGAAAAAAATAGCCGGGCATTGTGGCAGGTGCCTATAGTCCCAGCTACTTGGGAGGCTGAGGCAAGAAAATCGCTTAAGCCCTAGAGTTTGAGGTTGCTGTGAGCTGAGATGCCACGGTACTTTACCCAGGGCGACAGTTTGAGAATCTGTCTTAAAAAAAAAAAAAAGTACTCAGCCTTACTATGAAGCTGATTTATAGCTTTCATATGAAGGGTATAACCCAACTATAGCACAAGAATATGGGGAAAGGGGCAAGGGAGGGGAGGGGAGGGGTGAGGTTGGGGTGGAGGGAGGGCAATTGGTGGGGCCACACCTACGGTGCATCTTAGAAGGATACAAGTGAACCTTACTAAATGCAGAATACAAATGTCTTCATATAATAACTGAGAAAATGCCAGGAAGGTTATGTTAATCAGTTTGATGAAAATAGTTCAGATTGTACATGAAACCAGCACATTGTGTCCCTTGATTGCACTATTGTATACAGCTATGATTTAATAATAAGGACAATAAAAAAAAAGTAAAATATTGAAAACAATCTAAATATCCATATAGAAAAGACTGCTTGAATAAATGTAGTCCATCTACATAATGAACTGTAACAGAACTGTAAATAAATGAGAATGATGCCTAGAAATCGAAATGATTTCCAGGATATATTGCTGTTTTTTTTTTTAGAGACGGAGTCTCATTATGTCGCCCTTGGTAGACTGCCGTGGTGTCATAGCTCACAGCAACCTCCAGCTCTTGGGCTTAGGCGATTCTCTTGCCTCAGCCTCCCGAGTAGCTGGGATTACAGGTGCCTGCCACAACGCCCAGCTATTTTTTCTGTTGCGGTTTGGCCGGGGCTGGGTTTGAACCCACCACCCTCAGTATATGGGGACGGCGCCCTAACCACTGAGCAACAGGCGCCACCCCTAGGATATATTGTTAAGTGAAAAGGAAGGTGCTAAAGTATGTAAGAGTATGGCACGTGAGGCCAAACAATGAAAGTCACAAACTTATCCTAGAAAAAGTGCTATGTACCTTGTTGCTGAGTATCACTGCTGTCACCTTCTAGGTACTCACCTTGGAAAGCTATGCACTGATGCCAGCACCTAGTCCACCATTCAAAGCAGTTTTGGAACTCTTTTTCTGGAATGGCTATTAGAGCTGTCATCTTATGAGGTCTGATAATGAGGTTCACAAACTCATCCTAGAAAAAGTGCTACGTACCTCAGTGCTGAATATCTCTACGGTCAACAAATGGCCAAGGGAATACTTCAAAAATGACTGTAGTGATATTCAGCAATGAGGTATGTTGCACTTTTTCTAGGACAAGTTCATGATCTTGTCAGACCTTGTTTTGTTGAATAAGGGAAAATAAGAATTTATATGTGAAGCTATTTATTTACAAAAAGAAACAAAGGTATGACACATAGAACAGGTAGGTAGGAATGAGATGGCAGATATAAGAAAGGAATCTGAGTATAAGTTTTCATACAGCTTTGACTTTTACACTTAGTTAATATTTTACATCGTCAGAAATAAATTGACAAGGATATAAAAGTCTTCATACGTAATATAAACAATGAATTTAACTATATTTATATCAAATAATACATGTAACATGCCAAGTAACTTTTGAAATAATACTCCAACTGTATGTTCTCAATAGAATATATTCTAGGCCAGGCACAGTGGCTCACACCTATAATACTAGCACTCTGTCTGGGAGGCTGAGGCAGGTGGATTACTTGAGCTCAGGAGTTCAAGAACAGCCTGAGCAAGTGCAAGACCCTATCTCTATTAAAAACAGAAAAAATCAGGTGGCACCTGTACCTCAGTGAGTAGGGCACCGGCCACATACACTGAGGCTGGCAGGTTCAAATCTGGCCAGGGACAGCTAAAACAACTGCAATAAAAAAAAAAAAAAAATAGCCGGGAGTTCTGGGGGGTGCCTGTAGTCCCAGCTACTTGGGAGGCTGAAGCAAGAGAATCACTTCAAGAGTTTGAGGTTGCTGTGATCGGTGATGCCACAGTACTCTACCCAGAATGACAGCTTGAGACTGTCTCCAAAAAAAAAATAGAAAAATTAGCTGTGCATACTGGCGAGCACTTGTAGTCCCTGTTACTCCAGAGGATGATGCAAGAGGATCACTTAAGACCAAGAGTTTGAGGTCACTACAAAGTACAATAACGCCACAGGACTCCACCCAGGGTAACAGAGTGAGACTCTATCTCAAAAAAAAATAAATAAATAAAAATAATAATTATATATATATACATATATATATATATATATACACACACATATATATACATATATATATACATCCTAAAAACACAAATTGCAAAGGATATGTGAACTTTATAAATTTGTAGTTGTCTTGCTAGCAGAAATACTGGTGTGACAATTTAGAAACTATTTGGTGTGCATTGTCAAATCGAGGGAATAAATTTAGATGTGGCTGGGAATCAGGACCCTCTCATACTCTGAGAATAAAGAAACACAATTATAGAATTTAAGAAAGCACTCTCTGATACAGGAATTGGAGGTATCAACATAAATTCACTGTTTTCTTAAAAAGTATCTCCTAGCACATGTCTATAAATGAATGATAATACACACACACATACACTATAGGTACACACATATTTTACACGTATATACATATTTGCTTCTATGTGCCAATGCATGCCTATATATACAGAGAATATTTCTGGAAGGATACCCTAGGAGACTGTAGTTAATTCTGAGTATACTGAGGGAATGTGATAGTAAGGAGACTTACTTACCACTATATTATTCTCTATTATAATTGGTTTTACCAAGTATATGCATCACCTAATAGTATCTAATTCTTTAATGTAGCTGCAAGAACAAATGTATTCTCTTTGAGCTATAAGAGAACAACTCAAAACAGACAAGCCATTCTAACCTTCAAGACTGCTATCTGGCTCATGTATCTGTTGAGTTTCTTGTTGTTGAAGGACAGCATTTTCCTTTTTCAATATTTCCAAGCTGTCTAAAGCAGTACTGTGTTCAGACAGGGACTTTAAAAGGGAAATGTTGTTTACTAATTCGGAAAGTTCTGAAGAATTTCTAGGATTATTCCAGTATTGTTTGTTTTTTCTCGAAGTTTTGGCTTCAATATGGTCATGGGGTAAACGTCTAATCCTTCTCAAATCTTCAGATTCAGGTGTACGTGCTTCTGTGTCTTTGGAAATAAGTTGCTCTTTTCCCAGTGGGCAAAACAAAGAACCGGAAACTTGGACATTTGATTTATCAAGAGTAATACATTCAGAGTCATTCTGGTTGATATTTAATAGTTGGGTACTGTTGTCATTTCTAGAAGTTGATGGTAAAACCTGTTCATCACTTTTGTCTAAGTCACTTTCCAAAATAAAAGGCTGAGATTGAGCATCTTCTGAAAGTAGATTGTTTTCATGAGTTTGATCAGTGGCTATGTTTAAAAAATTAGGAATATATAAATTTGTGCTTATATCTTTAGATTTACTGGGGACTAAAGCAAAATCATGGTTAGTTCTGAGTTTTTGGATAGATTTATTAGAATCTTCTTTATTATCTACATACACATCATTAGTCCACTCTAATGATGAATCAAAAGTGTTTAATGTACCACTATACTCCTCTACTTCTTTTCCAGCATTTCCAGCTTTACAAGGTCCTGGATCAAAACCTACGTAAGTTTTATCACAAAACTGAAATGGCATAGTCTCTTGAACAGGAAATGTCTCTGTAGGTTTGCCACCAGCTGTAGTTAAGAGTGGCAAATGTTCACTGCCAATTTCTTTTTGAACATATGAATTGTTGTCGTTAACCAAAATTTCCTTTGTCCAACTGTCTGAATTCTGGGACATTTTATTGCTTTGCTGTGATTCCTCCTCAGTGTCACTGGTCTCAAAATTGTTCAGATCAAAAGTTACCTCCAAAAATGGTTGTGTTATATTACTTAGAGATTCATGAATACTATTAAGACTTTCATTATCAGTATTACTTTTAGAAAACGTATCTGTAATGTCATTGGTGATCCTAGAATTGCTACTTAGAGAAGATTCAATTTGTAGATGTTCTGATTCTAGTAGAGATGATGTCAGTTGTTTACACCCTTTTTCTAATGTACCACACCTATTTACCTCCTGAGTATCTTCTCTATTGAGAATTGATCCTTTTATGTACAACTTATCATTTTGATTAGAAAATAATCCATTATTTTCTTGAATATCAGATTCTGATGATACACCATCATTTTTTGCACTGCTACAAGTAACCTGTAAGCTGTTACTGTCACAAAACAGAGGAATTTCTAATTTTACTTCTTGATTCCAGGATTGATCATTAATATTTACTGGCTTCTCTACATTATACTTTTTCCCCTTTTCAGTATATGTTTCAAACAACCTCGTCCTTTTTTGTACCAAAAGTTCTTTCAAATTCAAATTTATATCATCTTCCTGAGCCTTGGGTTTCCTTTCTGTATCACTTCCACCTACGATAGAAGAATGTATAGGTAAACTCTGTGAGGATAAATACATGGCCCACTGGTTTTTATTTCTCATGGTATTTTCTGATTGATGCTGACAGTGTAAATTTTCTGTGCTTGTCATCTCAGCATATTTTTCCTGATGAATTAAGCACTTTGCTTTAGTAGCGATGTTTAAAGCTTCTTGTGGTTGTACTGGAGGAAAGTGTTCTGTAATCTCAGAATCTAATTTCTTACTTGTACTAGTTAATTTGGACTTCAGAAGAGCTAATATCTGTGCTTTGCTTCTGATGTTTTGTGAAACTCCTAAACAGGGAGACAAAAAATTATCTCCTTTTCTTGGCTCATTGGCCTGTAAAGAGTCTGGATGCCTACTTCCAGAACTGATAGGAGAGCAAAAATAACTTTCTTCACAGAACATTTCTGGGTTAATTTTGAAGGATGAAACAGGGACACCTAAAGAAAAAGGTGTATCATTTCTCTCTTTGTCCTTATAAGTCATAATGTTCTCAGGGTCTGTTGAGGCATCATTTATATCTTTCTTGCCAACAGTAGAAAACAAACTAGGTGTGCTGTAGAATGGAGAAGAAAAAGTAGGGCCAGGTTTCTTAGCCTCAAGTGATGCAGGTGATTCGCAATTTTCTGTAATAACCATTTTCTTTGGAACCTGACGTGGTCCTTGAAAACCCTAAAAATATTAAAACAATTATTAGCTATACCATTACCTATGAAGAAAATATGAAATGAACTGGGAAAGGAAAAAACAAAGAATAAAGAGTGTGTGCGCTTTGTCTAAGGTAAAATAATAATTAAGATTTTAAAGTTTGGGGCTGGGTGTGGTGGCTCATGCCTCTAATCCTGGCACTCTGGGAGGCCAAGGCAGGGGTGGTGGTGGTAGTGGGGGTGGGTTGTTGCCTGAGCTCAGGAGGTGGACACCAGCCTGAGCAAGAGTGAGACCCATCTCTAAAAACTAGCCAGGCACTATGGTATGTGCCTACAGCCCCAGCTACTTGGGAGGCTGAGGCAAAGATCACTTAAGCCCAAGAGTTTGAGGTTGCTATGATGCTGTGAGCTATGACACCATGGCACTCTACCCAGGGTGACAAAGTGATTTAAAGTTTGCTAAACAGAGGCTGGGGGCAGTGGCTCATGCCTAAAATCCCAGCACTCTGGAAGGGCAAAGTGGGAGGATCATCTGAGCTCAGGAGTTGGACACCAGCCTGAGCAAGAGTGAGACCCCCCCCCCTAAAAATAGCCGGGTGTTGTGGCAGATGCCTGTAGTCCCAGCTACTAGGGAGGCTGAGGCAAGAGAATCACTTGAGTCCAAGAATCTGAGGTTGCTGTGAGCTATGACACCATGGCGCTCTACCAGGTGAGACTCTTATCTCAAAAAACAATCATAATAATAATAATAAAGTTTGGTATATTGAAATACAAATAGTCACTTTTAGTAAGATTTTTCTAACCAAGGGCTTATTTTTCCTGTATACCTAAGTATACTATGAAGTATCATTTTATCAATAACAACAGAATATAATAGCTTCAAAATTCACTACTTTTTGAAACAATTTTTTTTTTTTTTTTTTGAGACAGAGCCTCAAGCAGTTGCCCTGGATAGAGTGCCATGGCATCACAGCTCACAGCAACCTCCAGCTCCTGGGCTCAAGCGGTTCTCCTGCCTCCACCTCCCAAGCAGCTGGGACTACAGGCCTGCCACAGTACCCGGCTATTTTTTGGTTGCAGCCGTCGTTGTTTGGCAGGCCCAGGCTGGATTCAACCCACCAGCTCAGGTGTATGTGGCTGCTTGAGTCACAGGTGCCAAGCCTGAAACAGTTTCATAAATGTGTATTTTTTATTTTTTTTCAAATTCTACTAAGAAGTATATAAGTACATATTTATGTATTATTTTCCACAGAGAAACTTACAGTAAACTTCCTTTTTAAACCAGCAGGCTGACATCCAAGAGACCGGTCAGAGGACATAAACCTCCTTGAACTTAATTCTGGCGCTTCTTTAATGACATCCTTTTTAATAGCGAGACCTCCAGCAACTTTAATCTCCTCAACTGAGATTAAGTATCGATCACCTTCTAAGTCATCTCCAGGTTTCACCTAAATTTTAGAGAATAAATGTCAAAAATCACATACATCTAATTATTCAATTATCTGTTTTCTAGTATGCTCACTAGCATTGTGCAAGACACAATGGGTGTCCAGTAGTTGTTGAATGAATGAATCAATGACTATTTCAATTATTTACTACTATGCACTAGTTTTCTGCCAACAAGCACAAAAAAAAGATAATAATACAATAGAAGAAATTTGTTCATTCAACAACACATATTGCGGGATCTACATGAGGCCTTTTTTTACATGATGAAGATACAAAGACAAGAAAAAAAATGTGGCGCGGAGCCTATGGCTCAAGTGGTTAAGGCACCAGCCACGTACACCTGAGCTGGCAGGTTCGAATCCAGCCCGGGCCCGCCCAACAACGACGGCTGCAACCAAAAAACAGTTGGGCGTTGTGGCAGGCGCCTGTAGTCCCAGCTACTTGGGAGGTGGAGGCAAGAGCCTCGCTTGAGCCCAGGAATTGGAGGTTGCTGTGAGTGCTGATGCCACGGCACTCTATCCAGGGTGACAGCTTGAGGCTCTGTCTCAAAAAAAAAAAAAAAAAAAAGCTTCCTCTCAAAGAATTCAATTAGAATCCGTACAACTAAAATGTAATTTTTTTGAAAATTAAAACTATTATCAATTATGTATCTTTAAATGAATGAGTAAGATATACACAATTATCACTTATTAAATACTACTATAAATTATCACAGTTGCTTAATCATGTTCCAAAATGCATTTTAATCACTTTAATGAACAAACAGCACTTGCCGCCACCTCTAACTGCAGCATAAAATCATCAACTTACCTTGAAAATACACATAAGCTATGTCAGACCAATAGTTTATAAATGAAAGGATTTAAGATGAAATACTAACAGTGGTTACCACCAACTGTCTACTGAGATAGAGATTCTCCTAGACCCTCTTTTTATAAATATAAAAGAACCATAACCTCCTCTCTACCTTTCTTTCTTTCTTTTTTTTTTTGAGACAGGGATTTGCTCTGTCACTTAGACTAGAGGACAGTAATATGATCATAGCTCACTGCAACATCCAACTCCTGGGCTCAAGTAAGTTATCTTCCTTCCTTGGCTTCCCAGGTAGCTGGGACTACAGGACCAGACCATCACACCTGGATAATTTTTCTAACTTTTGTGGAGGCAGGGTTTCACTCTTCCTCACACTAGTGTTGAACTCCTGGCCTTAAGCAATCCTCTTACTGTGGCCTCCCAAAGTGCTAAGATTAAATTATGAGCTACTGGGCTCAGTCTCATAGCCACCATTAATGTCAAATAAAATTTCAAAATGGGGGGAGGTGCCTATGCCTCAGTGAGTAGGGCGCCGGCCTCATATACCAAGGGTGGCAGGTTAAAACCTGGTCCTGGCCAAACTGCAAAAAAATAAAGCCAGGCATTGTGGCGGGAGCCTGTAGTCCCAGCTACTCGGGAAGCTGAGGCAAGAGAATCTCCTAAGCCCAAGAGCTGCAGGTTGCTGTGAGCTGTGACGCCACAGTACTCTACCGAGGGCAACAAAGTAAGACTCTGTCTCTTAATGTAAAAAAAACAAAAAAATTTCAAAATGAGTTAAATACCACGGCCAAAACTTACCATAATAATGAGAATATGCATTTTAGTACATTTAGAATCATCATACTAAACTTTTAGGAACTTTATATGAGTTATTTCTAATCTTCAGACCAACCCCATAAAGTCTGTCTATGATCCACATTTTACAATAAAGAAGTTAGACACAGAGAAGTAAGTTAGCTAAAAAGTATTTGGAAGTGGGAAATGAACCCAAAAAGATCAACTCTAATATCCTATTCCTTATACTAAAATATGCCTCTAGTTCCCTTCCTTTCCTTTTTCGTTTTTAGAGGAAAAAATACAGACTAAATTCAGTATTTGAGAAAATACTTAAATGGGAATATTTCACAAAATATTTCTGTGAATCTCTACCCTTCAAAAGACTATGTGGTAGTCTTTTGGCTTTAGATCCCAGCCCTACCACTGTAACTCCACGAATATGAGCAAGTTACTTAACCTTTCTGCACCACACTTCTAATCTATAAAAATTACAGCATTGTTGTAAAGGTTTTTTTTTTTTTTTTTTTTTTTTTTTTTGAGACAGTCTCAAGCTGTCACCCTGGGTAGAATGCTGTGGTGTCACAGCTCACAGCAACTTCAAACTCTTGGGCTTAAGTAATTATCTTGCCTTAGCCTTCCAAGTAGCTGGGACTACAGGCGCCCATCACAACACCCAGCTATTTTTTTTTTTTTGTTGCAGTTGTCATTGTTGTTTTAGCTGGCCCTGGCCAGGTTCGATACGACCAACCTCAGTGTATGTGGCTGGCACCCTATCCACTGAACTACAGGCACTGCCTGTTGTAGAGATTAAATGAAACAATATCAAAAAGCTTATAGCACACACCTGAAATAAAAACAAAAGCTTGTAGCACAAAATCTAGTTATAATAAACGTTCAACAAATGCTAGCCATAATTGTAAGTACTATGACTACACAATTTAGCAACATTTATAAAAGAAATATTTAAAGATATTTTTAAAGAATAACTTAAAAATAAGACAAACACACTAAAATACCTGAAGGCACTTAAGAAATATACTCTCCAAACAAGATCCTTTGTCATCATACAAAATGGCCTGTATTAAAAAAAATAAATAAATGTTAAAAAGAAACAGAACATAACTCTGCTTTTCTTAAACATCTCTAACGGCAAATCAAAACCTCCTCAGTCAGTCATGTTACGAAGGGATTATCTACTTTGTTTAACTTGGATTTGAAAGCATCTCTATTTTGAATGTTTATTATGCATCTATTATGCATCAGTCTGTGTAATAGGAGTAAAGTCATACACATGTGAAAAATTCAAGACCAGGCACAGTGGCTCATACCTATAATCCTAGCACTCTGGGAGGCTGAGATGGATCACTTGAGCTCAGTAGTTTGAGACCAGTGTGAACAAGAATGAGACCCCATCTCTACTAAAACCAGAAAAACTAGCTCGGCATTGTGGCAGGTGCCTATAGTCCCAGCTACTTGGGAAACAGAGGTAATAGCCTAGGAGTTTGAGGTTGCTGTGTGCTAGGCTGATGCCACAGCACACAGCAACTGGGCAACAGAGAGTGAGACTGTGTCTCAAAAAAAAAAAAAAAAAAAGAGAGTTATTCACAAAAGATTATATATTATATAATTTCATTCATGTGTAATGTCCAGAAACAGCACACAACTCTAACAAGTCAGTAGGACAATTTATGTAGGCTTATGGCTGGAAGCTGAATACTTAGTGACTGCTAATAAGTGTGAGGTAACTTTTTAGGGTAACAAAAACGTACTAAATTTAAATTGTGTGGATGGATGCAAAACTTTGAATATACTAAAAATCACTGAATGGATAAAATGAAAAGCATGAATTATATCTCAATAAAGCTATTCAAAAATTGACTTGGCACCTGTAGCTCAAGCGGCTAAGACGCCAGCCACATACACCAGAGCTGGCAGGTTCAAATCCAGCCTAGGCCTGCCAAACAATGACAACTACAACCAAAAAATAGCTGGGCGTTGTAGCGGGCACCTGTAGTCCCAGCTACTTGGGAGGCTGAGGCAAGAGAATGGCTTAAGCCCAGGAATTGGAGTTTGCTGTGAGCTGTCATGCCACGGCACTCTACCCCAGGCGATAGCTTAAGGCTCTGTCTCAAAAAAAAAAAAAGCTATTAAAAAATTGGCATTTCCGGGCGGCTCCTGTGGCTCAAAGGAATAGGGCACCAGCCCCATGTACCGGAGGTGGTAGATTCAAACCCAGCCCCGGCCAAAAACTGCAAAAAAAAAAAAAATTGGCATTTCCAAGTGCTCTGTTCTTGTTCTATTCTTTCCATTCTATACTCCTTCTCTGAACACTATCATCCATATAAACCAGATCATGCTTTGCTTCTGCTTAAATCATTCCAATGTCTCCACAGCTCCCTAAGAATAAGAACAAAAGTTCTCATAACAACCAATAAGGCTTACATAGTCCCCTTTATCTCCATTCTCACTCTTGCTCACTTTAGTCCAACCATACTGATAGTTAATGTAACCTTATTAAATGACATACACATTTATTTAATTTCCTAATCTGTCTCCTCCATGTTATTTCCATGTCAGGTATTTATCTGTTTTGTATCCTGTAGGAGATCAGACAATTAAGTTTGTTAACTCAACCTAGAAAAAGTGCTACATACCTCATTGCAGAATGTCACTATGGTCACCAGATGGCCAACGGTACCTCAAAGGTGCCTATAGTGGTATTCAGCAATGAGACATGTAGCACATTTTCCAGGATGACTTCACAAACTTAATTGTCCAAACTTGCACATCCTAAAATAGAATATAACTCATAATGGGCCAAAAAGTTAATGTTGAAAAAATAAATCCACTCCAATAACTTTAAGTACCATCTAAATGCCAAGGAATTCTGATCCATACTGGTAGCAACATGAGTTTACAAGGGAGAGACATCTAAGTCTGCTTCTGGTTCAGGGAAGTCTTTTTCAGATGAAGAGTATTTTTATAATACACAAATTAACCACTATGACATGAAATTCATTAAAAATTTGTTTTCACATCATGTCAGTATACAGACATATGTAACATTTTATCATCTACAGTTTTCTTAATATTTAATCAAAAGGTGGGAATTTAGCTCTCAGACTCTACAGTCAACTGCTTTGCACTTACTTTGTTTCCTAAGTGAGTGATCTTCAGAATTCCATCTTGCCACACCTTTGACTTCTTCGTCTTTTGATGAGTATATAGGACCTTATTTCCAAAAGTAAAGAAATAACTGCCATTTACATATATTCAATGTATCATGTATACCCTCCCTACATAGAAAAAATTTGTGTGAGTAGTACTACTACACCTATCTTGAGTGTCTTGCTTATACTGTATCGCATCATATCTTTGTTTAATTCTTTTTTTTTTTTTTGAGACCGAGCCTCAAGCTGTCACCCTGGACAGAGTGCCGTGGCATCACAGCTCACAGCAACCTCCAATTCCTGGGCTCAGCAAGTCTCTTGCCTCTGTCTCCCAAGTAGCTGGGACTACAGGTGCCCACCACAATGCCCAGACATTTTGGGGGGGGGGGTTGCAGCTGTCATTGTTGTTTGGCGGGCCCAGGCTGGATTCGAACCCGCCAGCTGAGGTGTACGTGGCTGGTGCCTTAGCCCGTTGAGTCACAGGCGCCGAGCCTTTTTTTTTTTTTTTTTTTTTGAGACAGAGCCACAAGCTGTCACCCTGGATAGAGTGCTGTGGCATCACAGGTCACAGCAACCTCCAATTCCTGGGCTCAAGTGAGTCTCCTACCTCTGCCTCCCAAGTAGCTGGGACTACAGGTGCCTGCCACATCGCCCAGCCATGTTTTGGTTGCAGCCATCATCGTTGTTTGGCGGGTCTGGGCTGGATTTGAACCCGCCAGCTCAGGTGTACGTGGCTGGTGCCTTAGCCCATTGAGCCACAGGCACCAAGCCCCAATAGTGTATTTTTGATGCTGCTTCAATTGCCCAGGGAGTCCTCCTGATAAAATATTTGCCCAGGCCAATTCCTTCAAGAGTTTTCCCTGCACTTTCTTCTGGTATTTTTATAGTTTCATGTCTTAAGTTTAAATCTTTAATCCAGTGAGAGTCTATCTTAGTTAATGGTGAAAGGTGTGGGTCCAGGCTCAGTCTTCTACAGGTTGCCAGCCAGTTCACCCAGCACCACTTGTTAAATAGGGAATCTTTTCCCCACTGTATGTTTTTAATTGGCTTGTCAAAGATCAAATAACGGTAAGTAGCTGGGTTCATCTCTTGGTTCTGGATGTATGGAACAGATCTACCTCTCTGTTTTTTGCCAGTACCATGCTGTTTTGATCACTATCAATTTATAGTATAGTCTGAGGTCTAGTAGTGTGATTCCTCCTGCTTTGTTTTTATTTCTGAGTAATGTCTTGGCTATTCGAGGGTTTTTCTGAATCCCTATAAAACGAAGTATTATTTTTTCGAGATCTATAAAGTATGACAGTGGAGCTTTAACAGGGATTGCATTAAAATTATGTATTGCTTTGCATAGTATTGACATTTTAACAATGTTGATTCTTCCCAGCCATGTACATGGTATGTTTTTCCATTTGTTAACATCTTCAACTATTTCTTTTCTTAGAGTTTCATAGTTCTCTTCATAGAGATCTTTCACGTCCTTTGTTAGGTAAACTCCCAAATATTTCATCTTCTTTGGCACTACTGTGAATGGAATAGAGTCCTTGACTGTGTTTTCAGCTTGACTATTGTTAGTATATATAAAGGCTACAGATTCATGAGTGTTGATTTTGTAACCTGAGACGCTGCTGTATTTCCTTGATCACTTCTAAGAGTTTTGTAGTAGAATCCCTGGTGTTTTCAAGATATACAATCCTATCATCTGCGAAGAGTGAAAGTTTGATCTCTTCTGAGTTTATGTGGATACCCTTGATCGCCTTTGCTTGCCTAATTGTGATGGCTAAGACTTCCATTACAATGTTATAAAGCAGAGGAGACATTTAAGCTATTTTTATAATTCTAAAAGAGTTATTTTTCAAACTAGTAACAGTTTGAATACAAACTTTTAAATGGGCCACAAGACAAAAAAGGCAAGTAAACAAGGTATAAGAACTATCCAGTACTTTCCTTGAGTTGGTGCATGTAATGAAACAGGAATTTTCTTTTGACAATGTTCCATAAAAGAAAAATTAATGACAAAGTACTATATAGGTAATGCCATAACAAACAAACCTGTCTTTGACAGTATGATTCTTTGAGTTTCTTGAGATGTGTTGTCATTTTCACTTTGAAGTGAATCTCACTGCTATCCTAAGAAGATAAAAGAAAAAAAATTATTCCTTGTTGTATAAACTATTTGCTTTGCTTGAACCAAATTATTTAATTACATGTATAGTACAAATATAAACATAAACCTTGTCACCTATATTTTTCCACCAAAATATTCTTCTTTTTTTTTTTTGTAGAGACAGAGTCTTACTTTATCACCCTGGGTAGAGTGCCATGGCATCACACAGCTCACAGCAACCTCCAACTCCTGGGCTTAGGCGATTCTCTTGCCTCAGCCTCCCAAGTAGCTGGGACTACAGGCGCCAGCCACAATACCCAGCTATTTTTTTGTTGCAGTTCGGCCACGGCTGGGTTTGAAACCGCCACCTTCAGCACATGGGTCTGGCACCCTACTCAAAGAGCCACAGGCACCGCCCTCCACCAAAATATTCTTTCTTTCTTTTTTTTTTTTTTGAGACAGAGCCTCAAGCTATTGCCCTGGGTTGAGTGTCATGGCATCACAGCTCACAGCAACCTCCAACTCCTGGGCTCAAGCGATTCTCCTGCCTCTACCTCCCAAGGAGCTGGGACTATAGGCACCCACTACAACACCTGTCTATTTTTTGGTTGCAGCCGTCATTGTTGTTTGGCGGGCCCGGGCTAGATTTGAACCAGCCAGCTCAGGTGTATGTGGCTGGCGCCTTAGCTGCTTCAGCCACAGGCTCCGAGCCCACCAAAATATTCTTAACATTCCTACAGGCTTTATTTATTTATTTGTTTGATTGTTTGTTTATTTTTGGAGACAGAGTCTCACTTTATTGCTTTGGGTAGAGTGCAGTGGAGTCATAGCTCATAGCAACCTCAAACTCTTGGGCTCAAGTGATCCTACTGCCTCAGTTTTTTTTTTTTTCATTTTTAGTAGAGACAGGGTCTCACTCTTTCTCAGGCTAGTCTCAAACTCATGAGCTCAAGTGATCCATCCACCTCCGCCTCTCAGAGTGCTAGGATTACAGGTATGAGCCACCACACCGGGCGCTCCTACAGGTTTTATTAAAATACACTACTCCCTCTCAAATGTTTTATACTCATTAAAAGAGAAATGTAGGCTCGGCGCCTGTGGCTCAACGGGCTAGGGCGCCAGCCACGTACACCTGAGCTGGCGGGTTCGAATCCAGCCTGGGCCCACCAAACAACAACGACGGCTGCAACCCAAAAATGGCCGGGCGTTGTGGTGGGCGCCTGTAGTCCCAGCTACTTGGGAGGCGTAGGCAGGAGACTCGCTTGAGCCCAGGAATTGGAGGTTGCTGTGAGCTGTAATACAATGGCACTCTATCCAGGGTGACAGCTTGAGGCTCTGTCTCAAAAAAAAAAAAAAAAGAGAAAGAAATGTAATAAAAAAGAAAATCTTGGCTCAGCACCCATAGGTCAGTGGTTAGAGCGCTAGCCACATACACTGGGTCTGGTGGGTTCGAACCCAGCCCAGGACTGCTTAATGACAACAACAACAAAAAAAAAACAGTCAAGTGGTGTGGTGGGCACCTGTAATCCCAGCTACTTGGGAAGCTGAGGCAAGAGAATCATTTAAGCCCAAGAGTTTGAGGTTGCTGTGAGCTGTGACACCACCGCACTTTACCGAGGGCAACATAGTGAGGCGGTCTCAAAAAAAAAAGAGGCTCGGCACCTGTGGCTAAACGGGCTAAGGCGCCAGCCATGTACACCTGAGCTTGAGGGTTTGAATCCAGCCCGGGCTCGCCAAACAACAATGACAGCTGCAACCAAAAAATGGCCAGGCGTTGTGGCGGGTGCCTGTAGTCCCAGCTACTTGGGAGGTGGAGGCAGGGGACCCGCTTGAGCCTAGGAATTGGAGGTTGCTGTGAGTGGTAATGCCACAGCACTCTACCCAGGGTGACAGCTTGAGGCTCTGTCTCAAAAAAAAAAAAAAAAAAAAAAAATTAAACTTGAGAAAATATTCTTTTTAATGAGATGAAAACTATGGGGAAAAAAATCACCCTGAGCCAAAGTTGTACACTGTATGATTATATACTTCATAAATATGTTCAAAAAATAAAACACTAGACCTAAATAAGTCTAAACACAAAATTAGGTGACCTCTGCCCCACCTTGTACAAAGCCTTACCCTCTATGAAAAGTCTCAGTTGTCCAAGAG
>CAUYRH010123218.1:0-17744 GCA_963574655.1 Perodicticus potto
TGCATTATATTTGGGTCATATTAATTCCATATCTATGTAAATTTTTTTTTTTTTTTTTTTTTTTGCAATAAGAGTTTCACTTTGTCACCCTCGGTTGAGTGCTGTAGCATAATAGCTCAAAGCAACCTCAAAAAAAAAAAAAGATGTGCATTATATTTGGGTCATATTAATTCCATATCTATGTAAATTTTTTTTTTTTTTTTTGCAATAAGAGTTTCACTTTGTCACCCTTAGTAGAGTGCTGTGGCATCACAGCTCACAGTAACCTCAAACTCTTGGGCTTAAGCAACCTCTTGCTTCAGCCTCCAGAATAGCTGGGATTACAAGACCCCGCCACAATGCCTGGCTATGTTTAGGGATGGGTCTCGGTCTTACTCAGGCTGGTCTTGAACCTGTGAGCTCAGGGCAATACACCCACCTTCGCCTCCCAGAGTGCTAGGATTACAGGCATGAGCCACCGTGCCTGGCCATAATGCACATCCTTATTTTTCTCTCAAAAATTTTGGCCAAAAATGTGCCCATTATACATGGCAAAATACAGTAAGTTCCCCACCTTTTTTTGTAGAATGGGATCTTGCTGTGTTATTTAGACTGATCTCCAATTCCTGGACTCAACCAGATCCTCCCACATTAGCCTCCCAGAATGCTGGGATTATAGGAGCCACCATGCCTGGCCTTAAATTCTTTGCTTTTATTTATTTATTTTCTTTTTAATTTATTGTTGGGGATTCATTTAGGGTACAAGAAACCAGGTTACACTGATTGCATTTGTTAGGTAAAGACAAGTTCTTTGCTTTTATAAAGCAATGGGAAAAGGATGAATTCACATTCTGCATTATCTTTGCTTGAACTTTGGCCACCTCCACCATCCCCAGCAGCCATTGCTGTTGATAGCATAACAAAGCCCTTATTATGATATTATCATTATGTCTCAGCACAGCTTGCTTTGCCTTCTCTGTAATTCCTTCAAAGATAGTCCTTAAGAAGAGTGGGGGGAGGTTCAGTGCCTGTAACTCAGCAGCTAGGGCATGGCCACATACACTAGGGCTGACGGTTTTGAACCCAGCCGGGCCTGCCAAACAACAATGACAACTACAACCAAAAAAATAGCCAGCCATTGTGGCAGGCGCCTGTAGTCCCAGCTACAGGAGGCTGAGGCGAGAGAATCGCTTAAGCCTAAGAGTTGGAGGTTGCTATGAGCTATGACGCCACAGCACTCTACTGAGGGTGACATAGTGAGACTTTGTCTCAAAAAGAGTGTGGGGGAAAAAAGAAAAATGGACAGAGAAAATAGACTGCCTTTTTTAAGATTTTTTTTTTTTTGCACATTCTTTTTATTTATTTATTTTAGAGATAGGGTCTCATTCTGTCACCGAAGCTGTAATGCAGTGTGGTGCAGTCATAGCTCATTGCAGCTTCAAACTCTTAGGCTCCAGGGATACTCTCACCTCAGCCTCTGGAAAGTGCTGGGAATACAGGTATGAGCCACTGAGCAGGCCTTGACACATTCTCAAAACTATCTTTCTCCCTCCCTCCCTTTCTCTCTCTCTTTTCTTTCTTTCTTTTAGGCAGAGTCTCACTTTGTTGCCCTTGGTAGATTGCCTTGGCATCACAGCTCACAGCAACCTCAAACTCTTGGGCTTAAATGATTCTCTTGCCTCAGCCATCCAAGTAGCTGGGGCTACAGGAGCCCACCACTACACCTGCCTTTTTTTTTTTTTGGAGACATAGCCTCAAGCTGTCCCCCTGGGTAGATTGCTGTGGCATCACGGTTCGCAGCAGCCTCCAATTCCTGGGCTCAAGCGAGTCTCCTGCCTCTGCCTCCCAAGTAGCTGAGACTACAGGTGCCCGCCACAATGCCCAGCCATTTTTTGGTTGCAGCCGTCATTGATGTTTGCTGGGCCCGGGTTGGATTCAAACCCGCCAGCTCAGGTGTACGTGGCTGTTGCCTTAGCCTGTTGAGCCACAGGCGCCGAGCCCTATTTTTTTTTTTTTTTAAGAGATGAGGTCTTGCTGTGGCTCAGGCTGGTCTTGAACTTATGAGGTCAGGCAATCCACCTGCCTCAGCCTCACAGAGTGCTAGGATTACAGGCATGAGCCACACGTCCAGCCTCAAATTATGCTTTCTTTAGAATCATCTGTGGTATTTTCCTGAGAAAGCAGTCTCTTTTAATGTTAAGGAAAATCCCATCCATTGGATAACAAAGATTCCAGGAGTCTCTATCTATTGGCAAACCCTTGCTATACAATGTCTGGAGAGGACCTAAAACCCAGCACCCTGGGGAATCACTGTGATCAAAAGTGGGTTACACTGCCTTTTAAGGAAAACGCCTACAGAAATAGGGGAATGGACATTAGAAAAAGTAGTCCTCTGTCCTCATCTGTGCATTTCTGCCATTACACATATATTTATAAATAACTTTGTTAAAAGAAGGCCAATAATAACTACACCTCATCTAGCAGCATTGTAAAGTTTAATTAATGTTTCTAAGGCATGAGTTGAACTCACAAGATCAAAGATCCTACACATGGAGTATGTGTTAAGTGCCCAATCTAGTTTAGTCTGATAATGGCTATAATTGTATGGTGTCCCACATTACACATTTTTTTTTGGAGACAGAGTCTCACTTTACCGCCCTCAGTAGAGTGCTATGGCGTCACAGCTCACAGCAACCTCCAACTCCTGGGCTTAGGCGATTCTCTTGCCTCAGCCTCCCGAGTAGCTGGGACTACAGGCACCCGCCACAATGCCCGGCTATTTTTTTCTTGCAGTTTGGCCGTGGTTGGGTTTGAACCTGCCACCCTCAGTATATGGGGCCGGTGCCCTACCCACTGAGCCACAAGGGCCGCCCTACACAACTTGATTATTGTGGCTTCAGTGATGTTAACCTTGAAAATATATCTTTTTTTTTTTTTTTGAGACAGAGCCTCAAGCTGTCACCCTGGATAGAGTGCTGTGGCATCACAGCTCACAGCAACCTCCAATTCCTGGGCTCAAGCAAGTCTCTTGCCTCTGCCTACCAAGCAGCTGGAACAACAGGCACCTGCCACAACGCCCGACCATTTTTTGGTTGCAGCCATCATTGTTGTTTGGCAGACCAGGGCTGGATTTGAACCCGCCAGCTCAGGTGTACATGGCTGGCGCCTTAGCCCATTGAGCCACAGGTGCCGAGCCCAAAAATATATCTTAATGTTAATATATTTAACATTGGTTGGTAAACATTTGGGTGTATACAATATATGCTTGTTTTAGCTAGCCCCAACTGGTTTTTGTTGTTGTTGTTGTTGTTGTTGTTTTAGAGACAGAGTCTTACTTTGTCACCCTCGGCAGGGTGCTGTGCCCTTATAGCTCACAGCAACTTCAAACTCTTGGACTTAAGCAATTCTCTAGCCTCAACCTCCCTAGTGGCTGGGACTATAGGCGCCTGCCACAACACCTGGCTATTTTTGTTTGTTTGTTTAGCAGGCTGGGACCGGGTTTGAATCCACAAGCCCTGGAGCATGCAGCTAGTGCCCTAACCACTGAGATATAGGCGCCCAGCCGAACTGGTTGATTTTTGATGTAAAAAATGTTTTACAAAGCAACATGGGATGTTTTTCTTCTTTTCAAATTGGTCCAAGGGTCCAAGTAGAAACAAAGTTGTGTTCTTCACACGTGATACAGTGATATCTAAGTTGGTTTGTGCCACAAAATGCAAATGTTAAACAAAAAAATTACTAAAATTACATCTACATATTAAGATCTGCTAACTACAGTAGAACCTTCATAGTTGACCACCTCCCTACATTGACAAATTCCTTAAGTTGACCTAATTTTCACAGATGGGACATGCACCACATGTACAGTAGGCCTAGTTCCTTATGTTCTTACCTCTATATATTGACCAGTTTGTTAGTATCTTGGGATAGTCAAAATATAGAGGTTCTACTATATGTGAGGATGCAATAGGCACAACATAAAATGAGGTTGTAAAATGCCAAAAGGAATATTATTAATCACTTAAGAAATAAAAAGAAAAATTATTTTTTGCACAAAACTCACTTAAGGGTATTTCATGGAAAATTTAAATAGTAGGTTAGACTACTGGGTCATTCAAAGAGAGCTAGAGCTCAGGAGGCAAGGATGTATGCTTTTAGAACTAAGATATAACTCAGAAGACTGAAGGGTTTAAGATAACCATGTGAGACTGAGAACTATTATTACCAAAACGTAACTGAATATTAACAGGACTCAGTTATCCTTCAGGTGTATATATAAGTTTATCTTTGTATGTCAAAAACAGCTTTCTCGGCTCTGCACCTATGGCTCAACGGGCTAAGGCGCCAGCCACGTATACCTGAGCTAGCAGGTTCGAATCCAGCCCGGGCTCGCCAAACAACAATGACGGCTGCAACCAAAAAATGGCCGGGCGTTGAGGCGGGCGCCTGTAGTCCCAGCTACTTGGGAGGCGGAGGCAGGAGACTCGCTTGAGCCCAGGAATTGGAGGTTGCTGTGAGCTGTGTATGCCATGGCACTCTATCCAGGGTGATAGCTTGAGGTTCTGTCTAAAAAAAAAAAAAAAAAAAAAACAGCTTTCTCTTTATGTCCATTTCCGTTCAACAGTATTAAATATTCATAATTTGAAAAATAGATAGCATTTTCATGTAGCCGTCTAAGGAATTTACACGACTTAGAACGACCTTGTTTATTCAATCCTGAAAATTAGCCAGTTAATCCTCCCTTACAAAGACACAGCATTTTTGCATTTTTTATTCTCATTGAATGAAATTTTCTTTTTTTTTTTTTTGAGACAGAGCCTCAAGCTGTCGCACTGGGTAGAGTGCCATGGCATCACAGCTCACAGCAACCTCCAATTCCTAGGCTCAAGCAAGTCTCTTGCCTCCGCCTCCCAAGTAGCTGGGACTAGAGGTGCCCGCCACAACGCCCGGCCATTTTTTGGTTGCAGCCGTGATTGTTGTTTGGCGGGTCCAGGCTAGATTTGAACCCGCCAGCTCAGGTGTACGTGGCTGGCGCTTTAGCCCGTTGAGCCACAGGCGCCGAGCCTTGAATGAAATTTTCAATTCAGTAAGTATTTACTCTGCATTTACACAGTAGTTCAGCATTGTGTGAAATGTAAGCCACAATAAAGGAAAGCTGAATGTTTTAAGACATCTTCCCTGGCCTTAAAAGTTTCTGCTACAGCAGGCAGGCACAGTGGCTCATGCCTGAAATCCTAGAGGCAGGTGGATTGCTTGAGTTCAGGAGTTTGAGACCAGCCTTAGTAAGAGGGAGACACCCCCGCACCATCTCTGCTTAAAAAAAAACAAAAACTGTCTCATTTTGGATAGCAAGAATTATATATACATACATATATATATATATATTTCCCCCCCCACAAAAAATCAGAGTGCCTCCTTCTGTCACTTTTCAAGCCTCTGTCTCCCTTCTCCAAGGCCCTAAGGCCTAAATTCCGTTAGAGCCTTGCTCTCTGCAGGCTGTCTTCAAATAGCACAAAGTTATCTGCTGATAATTCACAAGGCTGATTTGCATTTTAACCTGGGACTTTTCAGGACAAAAAAAAATTAAAAAGGTGGGCATGTTTAAACAGAGTTAGAAAGTTTATTTATTTGCAGGGATCTGATTCACCTATTGCAAGCTATACCAAACAAACTGATTTTACTCCACCCATAATCCTGTCACTCCCTAGTTTATAAAAGAGGAGCTTGCTGGACTGTCATCTTATAGAATACGATTGCCTACAAGGTAGACTCCAAAATTACCAGCTTGGTGTATCAGGCACACTTGAGCCTCATTTTCCTAACTCCCAACCAGACGTCCTAGTTTCTGACCCCACTGAGCTTCCCATGTTTTCCAGGCCCTTTAACAACTCCTTGCTTTGCCCCTTCATTCCATTGCTCAGAATGCCTTTCATCTTCTCCTTTCTCCGCTTTCTGGCATGTCCACTTTGAGGCCAGAATAAACATCATCTCTGTGAAACTCTTCCTGTCGCTTCCAGATTTCCCTGGCAATTAGTTTTGAAAAAGTATTCCCCCACTGGACTCTCAAGGGCAGGAACATGGCATTGCGTCTTTTTTTTTTTTTTTTTTTGAGACAGAGCCTCAAGCTGTCACCCTGGATAGAGTGCTGTGGCATCACAGCTCACAGCAACCTCCAATTCCTGGGCTCAAGTGAGTCTCCTGCCTCTGCCTCCCAAGTAGCTGGGATGACAGGCGCCCACCACAACGCCTGGCCATTTTTTGGTTGCAGCCGTCATTGTTGTTTGGCAGGCCTGGGCTGGATTCGAACCTGCCAGCTCAGGTGTACATGGCTGGTGCCTTAGCCCATTGAGCCACAGGCACCGAGCCTGGCATTGTGTCTTTAAATACATGCTCCTTGAATGTTTCTGTGATTAGTATGATCAATAGGTTGCCAAATACAGTTTTACCTGACATTGTGTTCTCTCCCTTTGAGAATGCCCTAGGGTTAAGTAAAAACCACTTTTTTTTTTTTTTTGAGATAGAGTCTCAGTATGTCGCTCTAGGTAGAGTACCGTAGCGTCACAGCTCACAGCAACCTCAAACTCTTGGGCTTAAGCGATTCTCTCACCTCATCCTCCCAAGTAGCTGGGACTACAGGCGCCCGCCACAACGCCTGGCTATTTTTTTGTTGTTGTAGTTGCCATTGTTGTTTGGCAGGCCCAGGCTGGGTTCAAACCTGCCAGGTCTGGTGTATGTGGCTGGTGCCCTAGCCACTGAGCCACAGAGGTGGAGCCTAAGTAAAAACTCTTAACAGGTAATTTATAACGTTTATTGTTGCTAATCTAACCAAATTTAGAGGTTTATTTCTTAGCAATTGAATTTAAAATGGCTTTATAGAACATATTTATAGAAAACAATGAATTTTGCCAATATCATTGCCAAAATGTCTCCTTTGAGATACTGTGTAAACTGAAATTTGGTAAAAGGAGGAAGTGGGTCTTAGCTTTGTCTGGTCTATAAATTACTGAGTTAATGACTAGTGGAGGTAGGGGTGATCCTGGGAATTGTGATGGGAGGGGGTCCTTAGTTATAGTCCTGTTTCTTGGCTTTAGAATGCACCCTTAACGCTGGCCATCCATCTTAGAAAAAGCTCCTGGTAAGAAGGTCAAAGGGGCTCGGCACCTGTACGCAGTGGTTAGGATGCTGGCCACATTCCTAGGCAGGGGGTTTTGAACCCAGCCCAAGCCGGGAGTTGTGGCGGGAGCCTGTAGTCCCAGCTACTTGGGAGGCTGAGGCAAGAGAATCGCTTAAGCCCAAGAGTTGGAGGTTGCTGTGAGCTGTGACGCCACCGCACTCCACTGAGGACGAAATAGTGGCGGCTTCCAACCCAGCTTCGGTGGAACTGCGAAACAGAAAAATAGCCGGCTGTCGTGGCGGGCACCTATAGTCCCAGCTACTCGGGAGGCTGAGGCAAGAGAATCGCCTAAGCCCAGGAGTTGGAAGTTGCTGTGAGCTGTGTGACGCCACGGCACTCTACCGAGGGCGATAAAGTAGACTTTGTCCCTACAAAAAAAGAGAAAAAAAGGCTCAGCACCTGTAGCACAGTAGTTACTGCGCCAGCCACACCGAAGTTGGTGGTTTTAAACCGGCCCAGGCCAGCTAAACAATTGCAATAAAAAAAGTAGCCGGGCGTTGTGGCGGGTTACTGTGTTCCCAGCTAATCGGGAGGCTGACGCCAGAGTATCGCCTAAGCCCAGGAGTTGGAGGTTGCTGTGAGCCGTGACGTCACAGCACTCTACCAAGGGCAACAAAGTCAAATCAAAGAAAACAAAACAAAACAGTAATAGGGGCGGCGCCTTTGGCTCATTGGATGCCGGCCTCATATACCGAGGGTGGCGGTTTCAAACCCTGCGGCGGCCAAACTGCAATAAAAAAATAGCTGGGCGTTGTGGCGGGCGCCTGTAGACCCAGCTCCTCCGGAGGATGAGGCAAGAGAATCGCCTAAGCCCCAGAGCTGGAGGTTGCTGAGAGCAGTGATGCCACGGCTCTCTACCGAGGGCGACAAAGTGAGACTCTCTGAAAAAAGAAAAGGTAAAAGGAATTTACAGCTTACATTACTGAAAAATGTATCAAAATTATCAAAACTCAAGGCCTATTCACTGTGGGGTCTGTGGTGCCTTGATATAAAAGAGAAACAATTTATAGTTGCACCAAATCATAAACTCCTTTTCTTCCTATCTAAGCTCATTTTCTTCTCCTGTCTTATCTTAATATTGTGCCATTCTCTCCTACAGGGGGCATAATGGCATGATTATGTTTTCCACCATTTCAGGTTACTAATTTAGCCTTGCGACCCCTCCTTAGTCTTTTATCTCTTTTAAAGTTTCCAGTCTCCCATTCCCTTACTTTTTACACCTTCCCTCCACCTCTTCCTCCTCCTCTTTTTTCCAGTTACCTCATCCCGCCCCGCGCGTCACCTTTCCTCCCCTTTCGGGCTCCTTCCCGCTCCTTCTGCTGCTACTCCCCGCCCCTCGCGTACGGAAAGCTCCAATCAGTAGCTCCGAAGTGGTCGCGAAGGCCCACCCCCTTCTCGCTTTCCACTTCTCTTTCCCCCCTTTTCTCCCTCCCCCGCCCCCCAGTCAAGTCTTTCGGACCTGGGGGCTTCGAGAGCTGGGCGCTATGAAAAGTGTTTGCTCACTCACTTCCGGTAAGGACCCTGAAGCGCGAAGCTTCTTTCGGGACCGTTAAGGAGGAGGTGGGAGTTATCGGAGGGCCAGGGGAGGAGGATGCTGACCGAAAAGGGTAACTAGAGAGAGTGTCTTGGGTGCTTTAGCCGCTCCTTTCCCGCTGCCCCACCACGCGCCAGCTCCCCGCCCCCAGGGCGGCTGCAGTGCTTTCCTCCACCCCCCACTCCCAGAGAGAGTCGTCGTCGCTCCTCCCTCGATACCGTGTGACCGGAAGTAGCGCCATCTTTAGCTTCTTGTGCTATTGACAATAACAAGCTTTGCTTCTCTCCCCTCCTCCTCCCCCCAGCCACAGCGTCTCCCCTCCCAGAGAGAGGGTGAAAAGGAGGAGGAGCTGCAGCCTCACAGACTCGCTGAGTTGCTCCAGCAGAAAGGGGGGGAGAGAGATCGAAAAGCAGGGGAGGGGGACGGCGCGGCCGTTTACCTGTCTGCCTCCTCATTCGCTCTCCCCCTCGTTCCGCTCACTCCTGGTGTCAGCCTATCTGCCTTCCCAAACCCTCCCATTCCCCCGGTGTAGCCCCCCCTTCACTTTCCTTCTCGTCCTCTGTGTTTCTCCTCTTTTCTTTCTTCCCTTCCCCCTCTAGGTTTGCCACCTTCTCTCCTACACGCACGCAGGCATATAAACGTAGGTTTTTGATGCTCCTCTGCCTGTTGACCCCGCTATTTTCATGTTTCCAACAGGTTTTTCTTCCCCCAATCCCTCAGCTGCTGCTGCTGCTCAGGAGGTCAGATCTGCCACTGATGGTAATACCAGCACCACTCCGCCCACCTCTGCCAAGAAGAGAAAGTTAAACAGCAGCAGCAGTAGCGGCAGTAACAGTAGTAACGAGAGAGAAGACTTTGATTCCACCTCTTCCTCCTCTTCCACTCCTCCTCTACAGCCCAGAGATTCGGCATCCCCTTCAACCTCTTCCTTCTGTCTGGGGGTTTCGGTGGCTTCTTCCAGCCACCCGATACCGAAGAAGCTGCGTTTTGACGACACCCTGGAGTTTGTAGGGTTTGATGCGAAGATGGCTGAGGAATCCTCCTCCTCCTCCTCCTCTTCACCAACTGCTGCAACATCTCAGCAGCAGCAACTTAAAAATAAGAGTATATTAATCTCCTCTGTTTCTTCTGTGCATCATGCAAACGGCCTAGCCAAATCGTCTACCACCGTCTCTAGTTTTGCTAACACCAAGCCGGGCTCTGCTAAGAAGTTAGTGATCAAGAACTTTAAAGGTAACCAAGCCCCAAATCCTTAATCACTTAGGATTTGACACTTGAGGGGTCACGTGCTCTATTTATGTTAATATATTAAACAGTATAGAGATGGCCTAATGTTTTATGCATAATCAATGAGGAGGAGGGGAAGTCCTTTTTTTGGTGGAGGGTTCATTTGCCGGGGGTGGTTAGTATCCTTGTGCTGAAGCACACATCGTGTGTTTCTGTGCAGTATTTTGGGGATTTTCTCAATCTCTTGTATTTAATCTGTTATTCCTTATAACATTGACAATCGGTATGATTGATCCGGATTTTACAGGTGAGAAATTTGTATTCTAAGGAGGTTTACTTTTTTCAGGTGCACAATGAGTCTTGGCACTGTTGGGATTTTTATTTTTGTGCTTTAGTAGGCCACATTCTCCAGACCCTAGAAATACAGGTAGCAGTGGTGATAATTTCATTCTCAAATAATATTTTTAATTAGATTTATAATGTTGCGTATTCATGAAATTCATTGTGGGAGCAATATTTTGGAGAAAAATTTTTATGCTATCTGCATTTCTTTCCATAGGGAGGGTTTGGAAATGAAAAAATACTGTGTATACACAAAAGTAGTAACTTGGTGTACCACTAGTCTAAACATAGAAGCAGTTACTACCTCTATTTTTTCATGACTAAAATGGGTTTAAAGTATTGACCAGAAGCGTTTAGGCAAGTTTTATCCTTGTGTTTGGGATATGTGAGGTAGAGTTTTGTGAATTCTTGGATGCAAATAAAAAATCAGCATTTTGAAAATGCACTTAACCTAAATTAATTTTATCTATTGAAAACGTTTCTATTTTTCTTTTTCAACACCCTTAATTGATAGGTAATTAATGCTAAAGTATTTATTAAATAGAGGAGTAAATGAATGAAGTAATGTTTACTAGATAAGTGCTGTGCGGCTAAATGTTAGTGTTGAGAAGATTATGTTCTCCATGCTTGTGTTTTCAATATTAGTGGGAAAATCAGGAATATGTTCTATTTTGTCTCATGCAAAGTGTGATGGTGCTATTTTTAACCCTTTCTTTTTAATATCACTCTTCTCCCATCCCCAAGCTCTCAAGACTGTTGTTTTCTAACTTAGTAGAGCTTTCTGAAGTAAATAAGAATTGTAATTGACTAATGTATTCACTATTTCACCTAAAGATATTGATTTAATTAGCCAAGGATTTTTTTTTTTTTTTTAAAGAAATTAGTGATGATCCTAATTGTATTTGCAAATTGGGTTCAGAGATTTTGTTTTTCTCTCCCTCCTAAAATAAAAATACATTTTTAAGGCATTTGGATGTTTTAATTAGAAAATTTTCTTCACTCACTGCTGGCCAGTGGAGTTTAAATTAAAGCCTAGAGAAAGGTGTTTCTACTCTGAAAATGCTACATTGGTCTGAAGTTACTTGGATGTTTTATTTTTTAAGTTTCACTTTGCTCATAAATGTAGTTTAGAACCTGGGTTAAGATGTTTTTCTCCATTTCTGTAGATGCTGCATAAATGTGAGGCTTAAACAGACCTGAATTAGAATCCCAGCTTTGTTATCAACTAGCTTTGGTGACCTTGTGCAAGCTTACTAAATGAGTTCTAGCCTCGGTTTCCTCAGTTGTAAAATAAGGAGGATAATACCCTCCTCAGGGCATTGTTGGGACAATTAAGAGGAATACCTTGCACATAGTAGACACTCAGTATTTTAAATCTTGGGTACAAAATTTATGTTGAGTTAGGTTTTACACATGATGAAGTAAGATGAGGATTGCTATTTTTTTATCTATCATTCTTGGAATTTTTATTTTTTTGAAGCAATACAATCAATAGGAGAAAAACCTCACCTTCACTTTTAATAGGTGAGTCAAAATGACTTAAACAGTATTATGGTATTTCAAATTTTATTCTTTATATTAAACTTAAATACAATTTTTTAATATTTAGGTATAATAGTTATAAAGATCACTGTTTAATTTAAAAAATAGTAATGCTATTGTATTTTGTGGATCTTTGGTTACTATATTCTACGTATTATTCTTACACCAATCTTTTATATGTCATCTAGATAAGCCTAAATTACCAGAAAACTACACAGATGAAACCTGGCAAAAACTGAAAGAAGCAGTAGAAGCTATTCAGAATAGTACTTCGATTAAGTACAATTTAGAAGAACTCTACCAGGTATGTATTAATGTGGATAATCAGATTTGATTAACATAAATTGAAATGGGATGTGTATGAATTTTACTTTCTGAAATGGGTCCTTTAATAGACTTTTGATTCCCTATTAATTACAGTTTCACATATTCTCACATAAACTATAGATACAATCATACTGGTGTAAGTTGGGCTTATCTTGGGCTCTTATGATTAGGAATTATAGTCAGGTGTACCTTAGTATAATAGAGGTTACCTATAATGGATTCCTACAGCGTGGATCCTAAAGATGATTTCTGGTAGCATGTTATTGTGGTAATTCTTAGTTATATAATCTATCTGTAAGAAAGGCCTCAGGACTTGCAGATATTTTTCACATCCTTTATTCTACTTTCTTTCTGTTAGTAGCCTTTACCATTTCTTTTTCTTGCTCTTATGTTGGCTTACCTCCTGGGCTATAAGACGCAGCTTAGCCTAGAAATGAACAGCAACTTAGCCTGAGGTTCAGATATGTTTCTTTTGCTTAACAAATGGGTCCTTACTTGAAATGTTTAACTTAGATATAATGTCAAGGGTGACTACTGATTTAGAGTTCTTGCTGCCAAGAAATTCTGCCCAACTGTATTTGTGACGCACATAACCCAATTCAAGAAGTTACTTTCTTTTTTGAGACAGTCTCACTATGTTGCTTTTGGTAAAATGCCCTGGTGTCACAGCTCACAGCAACCTCAAACTCTGGGGCTTAAGTCATTCTCTTGCCTCAGCCTCCCAAGTAGCTGGGACTACTACAGGTACCTGCCACAACGCCCGGCTATTCTTTTGTTGCAGTTCTCATTGTTGTTTAGCTGGCCCAGGCCAGTCGTGGCTGGAACAGTAACCACTGTGCTATGGGCGCCGAGCCTCAAGAAGTTCCTTTCTATTATAAAATCAGCAGTTTGGTATTAAAAAGTACTTCAGAGTACAATAGTTTGAGGTTTTATATTGATGAGTACCTTGTAAGAAATTATGTTGGTTCAATTTATTGTTACTTGTGGTTTTCCTTTTAGTTGTAGAGGTAGTATGGTGATAGGCAAACCCTAGAATAGGAGTCAGAAGACAAAGTTGGGGGTGATGCCTGTGGCTCATTGAGTAGGGCGCCGGTCCCATATACCAAAGGTGGCGGGTTCAAACCCGGCCTCGGCTGAATTGCAAAACAGAAAAATAGCCGGGCATTGTGGCGGGCGCCTATAGTCCCAGCTACTTGGGAGGCTGAGGCAAGAGAATCACCTAAGCCCAAGAGTTGGAGGTTGCTGTGAGCTGTGTGACACCAGAGCACTCTACTAAGGGTGATAAAGTGAGACTCTGTCTCTACAAAAAAAAAAAAAAAAAAAGACAAACTTGGGACCTAGTTTTGACTGTTCTTAACTTTTGTGATCTCAGGCAAGGTACTAAACCTTTAGTTCCTACTCTGTATGATAAGAAGGAATATTTGCCCTATCTGCCTCCCAGGGTTGTTTACATAAGTCAAATAAAATTTTTGTGAAAAACGTCTTGAAGCCTATAATCTTATAAGGTGTTGTTATCTCTAGTCAGACTTTTTCACAAGCCACAGTAAAGTTTTTTTAACTTGCAGTATGTCAGTTGAGATCACCAATTTCTGTTGCTGTAAAAATTAAATGAGTCAATTCATACACAACACTGAAAACAATGCTCAACATATAGTAATAATGCTAGGCAGTATTTTTTCACACTGTTGCTAGCTTGAAGAATGCTATCAGAATCTCACTATGTCACCCTTGGTAGAGTGCCGTGGTGTCACATCTCACAGCAGCCTCCAACTCTTGAGCTTAAGAGATGCTTTTGCCTCAGCCTCCCAAGTAGCTGGGACTACAGACGCCCGCCACAATGCCCGGCTATTTTTTTTGCTGCAGTTGTCATTGTTTAGTTGGCCCCGGCTGGGTTCAAACCTGTCAGCTTCAGTGTATGTGGCCATTGCATTGACCACTGTGCTAGGGGTGCCAATCCAGAGTTGGAAAGGCTTTTAAGATCTCATGTGGTCCAGTATCTTTTCTTTGTATTGTGTACATGACAGCCTACAACACAGGTTAATCTTATATTATCTCATAGGAGCATTACAGAAGCCCTTTCTGAAGTAGATAAGGTAGTAGTTGTTACTAATACTTTTTTAGTATTAGTTTTGAGAAAAGTTAAATAACCTGCTGGGAGCCATAAATTGGCAGAGTGGAAGAAGACTCAAACTGAGATGATTGATTCCTTAGTCCAGTGCACTTTGACTGCTAAGCTGCTTCACTAATAAGCCATGGCACTTCACATACCACTGTAGTATAGCAATTGAAGCAATTTGGTTTAGGAAAAACCCTCATCATCAAAGTAGATAACTTTTTCATCCCTGCATATTTTTGGTGTTTATTTGGTTATGCTGGTATACAGCATATTTCAGTAATGTGTTCCTTTACATATTCCGTGTTTAATAACCAATGCTGATTATAGTTAATGAACCCTGTTTACTTTACCTTCAATATTTTTCCGGAGCTTTTTGATTTGAAAATATTTTCCCTAAATATTGTTTCTGTTAAATCTTTTTGTTTCAAGTTTATAGCTTACATTTTTTGTGTTTTTACTGTCTTGTACTTCATACATTTTACCTGCTTTTGTTCAGTTGCATTTCATTAACCTGAAATCACAAGTGTTGGAACTTTTCAGTTTGCTTTTTCATAGTACCTTGCTACTTTTGCTATAACAAATTCAAAAGCATTGATTTTTAGCTTATTTCATACCATCTGGATTTTAGGTGATTGTTTGATTTTTCACTCATTAAACTATAATAAAAGTACTCTCCTAAAATTAAAACCGTATAGAAATATTTGGTTAAAATAAACAGAAGTTCTTTTTTTTTTTTCTTTGAGACAGAGTCTCAAGCTGTCACCCTGGATAGAGCTCTGTGGCATCATAGCTCACAGCAACCTCCAACTTATGGGGTCAAGCAGTCCTCTTGCCTCGGTTTTTTCTTTCCTTCTATTTTTAGTAGAGACGGGGTCTCGATTTTGCACAGGCTGGTCTTGAACTCGTAAGCTCAAGATATCCACCCACCTCAGCCTCCCAGAGTTCTAGGATAATAGGCATGAGCCCCCACGCCCACCAAAATGGGGATCTTTTTTATTTTTTTTTGCAGGCCCCAGCCGGGTTTGAACCTGCCACCCCTGTGCACGGCTGGCACTCTAAACAAAAGTTCTCTAAACCATTATCCCACCCTGTTTCCCTGAAGTAAACACTTGTTGGCAGATATTTATTCAGAACTGTTTTCTTAAGCTGCAATATGGAAGTCCCTAGTGTGGGTTGCATGTACTGCCTACTAAGTTTTTCATTTCTAGAAAAGAACATACTGTTCTTAGTATAGTGCAATAAGTGAACATTGTCTTTCTAAAATAATTTTAAATGAGAATTGTACCTGAGTTTTAAAATTGTCTTTCCTTGACAACCTTGAAATTCTTTTTTTTTTTGAGACAGAGCTTCAAGCTGTCACCCTGGATAGAGTGCTATGGCATCACAGCTCACAGCAACCTCCAATTCCTGAGCTCAAGCGAGTCTCCTGCCTCTGCCTACCAAGTAGCTGGGACTGCAGGCGCCCGCCACAACGCCCGGCCATTTTTTTGGTTGCAGCCCTCGTTGTTTGGCGGGCCTGGGCTGGATTCGAACCCGCCAGCTCAGGTGTACGTGGCTGGTGCCTTAGCCCGTTGAGCCACAGGCGCCGAGCCAACCTTGAAATTCTGTAAGAGTGAGGCAGTGGGCTCGGCGCCTGTGACTCAAGCGGCTAAGGCGTCAGCCACATAAACCTGAGCTGTCAGGTTCAAATCCAGCCCGGGCCCGCCAAACAACAATGATGGCTGCAACCAAAAAATAGCCGGGTGTTGTGGCAGGCACCTGTAGTCCCAGCTACTTAGGAGGCAGAGGCAGGAGAATCGCTTGAGCCCAGGAATTGAAGGTTACTATGAGCTGTGATGCCACGGCACTCTACCCAGGGCGACAGCTTGAGGCTCTGTCTCCAAAAAAAAAAAAAAAAAGAGTGAGGCAGTGGTTAATATTTTGGTTTGGCTTTTTTGTTTGTTTTTGATTAACAACAAACAAGACTTTGGTTAAATGCACTCACTGGCTTTTGAGTTGATTAGCCTGTCTTAGTTTGGAGATCTGTTATTCATCATATGACTTTGGGTGAGTTACTTCTATAAGCCTTGGTTTCCTCATTTACAAAATGAGGACACTAACAGTTATCTGTATCACAAAGGCTGTGTAGTTATAAATCAAATATTCCAAAAAAGAACTTAGTACAGTCTCTGCTATATATTGGTATCATCAATGCTAATAAATGCTTGTCTTCAAAAAACAAATCTTTATTATATAATTATATTTATTTTAGAGCTCTAAAAGCCACATATATGTCTTTAAATTCTAAATCCACACTGGGCCAGAACAGCTGGCTGATAAATAGATTACATTGCAAATATGCTTCAGTAGACACCATTAGCAAAATTGAAAAAAATAATAGAAAAAGAGACGAACTCTCTAGGGACAGTGTCCCTCTGCACTTCATGCAAGAATATATTGGAAGGATGGTTTTTGTGTTTTTTACTAAGTAACATGTTATTTCTTTCTTTTTTTTTTTTTTTGTAGAGACAGAGTCTTACTTTATAGCCCTCAGTAGAGTGCCGAGGCATCACACAGCTCACAGCAACCTCCAGCTCCTGGGCTTAGGCGATTCTCCTGCCTCAGCCTCCCAAGTAGCTGGGACTACAGGCACCCACCACAACGCCCGGCTATTTTTGTTTTGCAGTTCAGTCGAGGCCGGGTTTGAACCCGCCACCTTCGGTATATGGGGCCGGCGCCCTACTCGCTGAGCCACAGGCACCACCTAAGTAACATTTTAAATAATGGGATTATTTTCCTCATGTTCTCAGCTTTTGTATGAGTAGGTGCATAGTGTTTTAAAAGTAGTTGCCTGGCCTTAGTGTCATATTCCTATAGTCCCAGCTACTGGGGAGGCTCAGGCATGAGGGCTGTTGGAGGCCAACCTGGGCAGCATAGTCAGACCTTATCTCTAAAACATAAAATCGGGTACCTATTTTAAGCTGCTAGAAGTTTATATATGAGAGTGCAACATTTATTCTCATAAATATCTAGCTAATTTTGGAGGTAAGCCTAGTCCATACTTGAATTCTAATGAAAATAATTGTATCTGTCATTAATAATGGAAATTCTGGTTAGCTTTTATTGAAAAAAATTTAAATAATGAACATTTTTATAAACGATTCATAGATAGGACAGAGGACCACAAAAAACTAGAAGCAAATAGTGTAGGCTGTCCACTATAAAATTAGGTTGCTTTAACAGTCAGTGGTTATGGGAGAAAAGTTAGATTCTTAGTGTTGTTGACTAGCTATTGGATTCTTTGTGTTACTCTTGATGTTTTAAAGCTTAGTCATTGGCTCAGTGCCTGTGGCTCAAGTGGCTAAGGCGCCAGCCACATACACCTGAGCTGGCCGGTTCGAATGCAGCCCAGGCCGCCAAACAACAATGACGGCTGCAACCAAAAAATGGCCGGGCGTTGTGGCGGGCACCTGTAGTCCCAGCTACTTGGGAGGCAGAGGCAGGAGACTCGCTTGAGCCCAGGA
>CAUYRH010123219.1:0-20247 GCA_963574655.1 Perodicticus potto
TCTTACTCAACTTAGGTTTCTTGGTAACACATAGAAGATAACACCTTTTTCGTTTGGATAAACAGTTTTGAAGGTTCATCTAGAGGTAAAAGTCATTTCCTTGTGCCATGTAAAAAGGATTTTACTCCCAAGTCATGGCTAACCCACTGAGGCCAGCCAGCTGTCTTCACCTGGATGAGACAGACTCCAGAGAATAAGGAGCGAATGCTAATGTGGCCTATAGTATGCAGACCACTGCAGAACCCTGTGTGGGTTGCCCCGGGAAGCCACTCACAACACTGCGGCCTTCACACTGCCTCTTCAGCCACCTAGCCAATAAGACAACCAACATGGATAGCAGAACCACTACCTAAGGTAAGGATGGGGTATCGCCATGAAAGGCATTGCCAGTCAATCACAGCATTCTTTGTAATGGAGCCCAGACACAGCCTGCCTCACAAACTTCAACCTAGACTGCAAGCAGCCTCTCATATTCACTTGGAATTGGCATATCACATGGAGTCAAGTGTGGAGTCTGGGGCTTTCCTTTGTAAACTAGAATAAAGCAAAATCCAGTTCTTAAAAAAATAAAATAAAATAAAATAAAAGTGAAGAACTAGAAGAAGGAAATAATCACACATCTCTCCAATCTTTCTAGTTAGGATAGAGACAATATTTATATTAAGTAATATTTTAAGTGAATGTTTACAAATAAATCATGTTTCTAATTTGTATTTTGTAAGTAAGGTAAATAAACATGCAAAAATTTAACAGAATAAAAAAGATCATATTATAGATAAATATATGTGTAGTGAGATTTAAATTATCTTTAATTATTTTTAAATCCACATGATTCAGAAAAATGAGAAGCGATGTATTTTCTCCTTAACTATGTGTTCAAGAAATAGAAACCCACCTTTTTCAGGGAAGTATATAGAGAAATATAGAGACCGATGTGGAAAATCATGGTCTCATGAATTACCAGATCTTATCATGTCTCCTGTGTAACGATTATTTACCTATTCCTGCCAATATAGATTTACATATAATTTTATTGAATTTGCCATAATAATTTGCTCATAGGCTTTAGAAATTTTTAGTCTCTATACTGAGCTTCGGAGTTGGAAGGTGGAATGCATTTGTTGTCCGATCTTAGAGGTTGGAACTTGTACCAATAAAGGATAGTGGTAGCTCCACAAAGGGAGAACAAGGAAACAAAAGTGTGTGTAACTGGAATAGTTCAACAATGAAACAATTTCTTCCCCTGTAACAGTGTGTTTGCACATTCAAATCCTACATGAACTCTAATGTTGCTAATGATTTTTAAATCCCATGAAAGAGAAATTATCATTTGAAAAAAGGGTATTCATCTAGAATAGTGGTTCAATGTTTATGTCAAATTTTAACATGAATGAAAAATTTCAAATTGTCTTCACAAAGTCCTCTAATTATTTTGATTTTTCGAATAGCCATTATAATGTTCCTTTTGTTAATATAGAGGATGTTTTCACTCAATCCCCATGATATTTCACAAATGAACAATGGAGACATTTAAAAACTTGAACCTCAAGGGCTTCGTGCTACTTCTAGTAATAGATAACACTACTGAATATTTATTATGTTAATTTAGTATTTTATGATTTTCAAGGTATTGTGACAATGAAGTTGCACATGTGTATGTGTTCATTTGGCATTAAATGAATTAGTTATGTATAAAAATTTGCTTCTAAAACATATTAATATGTTTTGTCTCTGTTCTAATTTAAACATGTTTTTACATATAATTGACATACAAATAAAAAAAACTCTGTCTGGAATTTTACATGGAGTATGTCATTATTAACTATATTATTATAGAAGATGAATATGATACTTAGTTTCAGTATGTCTTTTTAGTATTTATTTATTTATAAAGACACTGACTTGCAAAGAAGGTAGGAAGGAAGAAAGGAATAAATTTTAAATGCACTGATATCCCACACAATTAGCAGTCCACTTTCCTAAGAACACAGGCATAAAAACAGATTTGATGAGGATAAATGAATCCTTTCTGTTTTTCTAAATTTAGTTGCTAACTACATTAGTAATGCCATCAATAGTATGATTAACAGCAGAGCTTTCATCTCATGCTAGGAGCTGAGGTTTCTTTCTGAGTTTTTTCTTTTATTGTGCTGCCTTATTTGGTGTTATAAATCAATGCTCCTGCAGACATAGGGGAGATTAGATCTTAATGTTTTACCTGTGGACCAAGAAATGTAAAATAAAACCCAAGAGGGTGGCTGGCATGCCCTGATTAATAGTGTGCATTTTTCTCACATTGGCTGGTATATATTTTAATGAATTAAAATGTAGCATAAGCATTCACCTTCACAGGATTGAGGTTTTGTGGTCCTACTCTTTATCTCATTGACATGGTGTTTATCCTACTTCATAAGAACAAAGAGATTACCTCCCTAATAGTTTATGTTAATTTCATTTGAAAAGAAATGAACTTATATCTTTGAAGATTAATATAAACAAAGAAAATATTAAAAATTCAAAATCCTGTAAATAGACTTAAAATATTATTACTTTATACATCCACTTAATAGAGGTATATATTCCATGAAATACAAATAAAATTCACTCACTTAAAAGTACAGATTTAATGAATTTTGACAACTGTGTATATACATCTAGTAAGTCACCATCCCAGTCATATGACATGGTTTTTACATTCTACCAAAAAATTTCAATATGTCCTTTTGGAATCCATACTCCTATTCGTATACAAGCTCAGACTTTCTGCCAGCACAGTTTAGTTTTGTGTGCTGTAGACAGCCACATCGATACAATGCCAACAGTGTATGAAAGTTTCAATTGGCCCCCATCCTTGCCAATACGTGATAGTCACATTTCACCGGGGAGAAGTGATTTGAGCATATTTGTGCTGTTTGATTGTAAAATAGATATTTACATATATTTGTGTATCTTAATTTTGAGGTCTACTCCATTTTTTGGTCATTCTTTACTGTGCTATTATTCTTCTTCAGCTTAATGAGATTTTTACACATATTGATTGTAAATGTCAAAGATGCACAGGTCGCATAGGTTATAAGCGATTTTTAGATCAAATTTGGTAATAACATGGTTAATAATGTCAAGTTTTCAGGCATATGGAAGTTCTGCGGATTGTTCAATTTACACGTTTTTGTAGTTTTTTTCTTTTTTTTTTCTTTTTTAAGCTTAGAGAGTTTTAGGTGGTGTATAAGCAGCTGGGAATTCTAACCCAAACTGAAAGGATCTCTTTCCGTGGTACCGTGCCTTATGAGTTTCTGATTTCCTAGCCCACCTAAATTCAATCATTTCCACAACTAAGAAAATCTTTTTGGCCTGGTGTGGTGGCTCATGCTTGTAATCCTAGCACCCTGGGAGGCCGAGGTGCGTGGATTGCTCTGAGCTCAGGTTCGAGACCAGAAAGAGCCAGAGTGAGACCCCATCTCTACCAAAATAAAGCCAAGCGTTCAGGCAGGCGCCTGTAGTCCCAGCTACTTGGGAGGCTGAGGCAGGAGAATCGCTTTAGCCTAATGAGTTGGAGATTGCTGTGAACTATGACACCACAGTACTCTACTGAGTGCCACAAAGTGGGACTCAGTCTCAATAAAAAATGAAAGAAAGAAAGAAAGAAAGAAAGAAAGAAAGAAAGAAAGAAAGAAAGAAAGAAAGAAAGAAAGAAAGAAAGAAAGAAAGAAAGAATATTTTTGGTTTTGTTTTGGTGTACTTGTCTGCGCTAAATTCCTGAAACTGCCCTCATAGAGAAAGTTTGGGTGGTTATGGTTCTTATTAAACCCAAGACAGTGTGCCTTACCTTCCAGGTAACACAGACTGAGGGTAATCCTAATTCTTGGAAAAAGATTATATATACATGTATACACATATGTGTGAGTGTGTGTATATATGTACAAACTAAAACAGGATATAAACATGTCTTGACTATTGCACTAATAGATGTAAATATTTTGGAATGTCAAATGTACAATCATCAACATGTTTCTAGTTAGGTAGATAAATTGTATTACAAATTTTGTAGAAAATAAGAAAAAAAATTAAAATTTTATGAGGGGATTAAGACATTTCTATAATATGCCCATATAATCAATATATGAACTATTTTAAAATATAATAAATATTCAATTTTTATTATTGTTGTTATTTGATGAAAAAACAAATCTAATATACACTTTTCAATTTCAAATTTTGTATAAGGTAGATCTTGAAATGCATATATATTGATTTTTAACCTGATTAGGAAAAATTATAAATAAAATTGTATTATCCAAATCCTAAACAGTATTAAAAAAAGCCAATGACTTTCCCGATCCATCCTAAAATAATGATGATGAAAACACTTCTCACTTCACCTATTTATCATCAACTTAATTGTTTTGCACCTCTATATGACTACATATGTCTGCATATGTACTTTAATGCAATACATAACTTGTATTCAACAGTTTTAGTTGCTAGAGTTCTTTCTTAGATTATCTGTGTGATTTTTACAATTCATCTAGCCTTAACTTTTATATCTGTACAATAAAGAATTGGGGCCCTATATCTTTAAGAACTTTCTGGCTCAGCACCTGTAGCTCAAGCAGCTAAGGCACCAGCCACATACACGGGGCTGGCTGGTTCAAATCCAGTGTGGGCCCGCCAAACAACAATGACAACTATAATCAAAAAATAGCCAGGCCTTGTGGTGGGCATCTATAGTCCCAGCTACTTGGAGGCTGAGGCAAGAGGATTGCTTAAACCCAAGAGTTTGAGGTTGCTGTGAGCAGTGACTCCACAGCACTCTACCAAGGGCAACTCTGTCTCAAACAACAACAACAACAACAACAACAAAAAACAGAGCTTTCTAACTCTGGATTTCTGATTTAAGAGTACCTGTGTATTTCCATATTTGTGGATATTGTGATAGTCATTAAGATAGCATTACAATATGTGAGGTAATAATTTGTTAAAATTGTCCCATGCCCTTCCCTTGTATTAATCATTAAAGATAAGTTGTATTTTGTGAAAAATAAGGGAAGTAATATAAAGCAACAAAGGAAACAAATTAATGTGTGAACACTTGCTCTTCCTGGTTGACCTGGACTTTGTTTAAGTATAGGATATCCTATAGTATAATTTTGCCTTTGAGGCTTTAGTTACACTTTTTGAGCAGTAACAATGATATGGCTTCTAATAAGGGATTTGAATGTGATAGAAGTGCAGCAAAGCAGTTAGTTCTACCAATTAGATAAATGTGTGGAAAGTGAATCTCCTACCACCCTGTGGTGGTTTAGAATCATTGCATATTAGCATACTTCATTTAACTGGCTGAACTTAATTGATGCTTTCCCAATGAATTTGCATATCAAGTGATATTTATCATGCATTAAAAAAACACACAACTGAACCAAGTGTCCTGATCATTTTTATTTAAGAGGAGAGTACTGCTACATGTACAGACAAATTCTTAGATTCAGCACCAGAATACAGTTTTCTCATCATTAATAATCAGTAGGCCACGGATCATTTAAATTATACTTTATCATTTTAGAGATCTCGCAAACAGATTATCACACTAAACTCAATTTCCACACTGAATTATCTAGGAGAAAATAATCCCTTTTGGAATTTTTGTGAATTCTATTTATCCTCTATTATTGTTTCAGTTTCATTTTTGGATCAAGATAAATGCATTTTTCTTCCAAAGAAAGAAATAAGAAATATTGTTTAAGATTACTTAGTATTACTGAATGATTTAGAAGAGCTTATATGATTTTTGTTCTTATATGACGTTTGTTCAAATGCTTTATTTGAAAGCATACTGACAGGATCAGCCCCCATAGCTCAGTGGTTACTGACTGGCCGCGTATACCAGGGCTGGCAGGTTCCAACCCAGCCTGGGACTACTAAAACAACAATGACAACTACTACAAATAAATAGCTCAGTGTTTTGCAGGTGCCTGTAGTCCCAGCTACTTGGTAGGCTGAGGCAAGAGACTCGCTTGAGCTCAAGAGTTTAAGGTTGCTGTGAGCTGTGATGCCACAACACTCTACTGAGGCTGATGGAATGACACTCTGCCCCCCCCCCCAAAAAAAAATGATAGTGACAATAAGGTACTACACATTTAATTTATTATTTATAAGTAATTATCAGTCACTTGTCATAATCAAGTTATTGTGCTGGCTGTTATCATATAAATAACCTTTAGAAGTCATTGTGTTTGCTTAATTAGAGGGGTCTCAAACTCAGACAATATCTAGACAGATAAAACACATGAATGGTGTAAAAGAAAAAGTGAAAACTGAAGTTGTTTGAAATGCTCTTGTTCGGGTAAAACATTTGTAATACTGTTTTCAGCTCATGGTTTTCTGTCACTATGAAAACTGGACATGGATTATGTGCTTTTTGTTTTCTGTCTTTATATTTGCCTTGCCCACATCCTTTTACTATTTTCCTCACTTCCCTGGTATCTTTCTAAACATAGCTCTGAAGCAAAGCATGACATCCTATGCCAGGGCAATTTAGGTGCATAGAATTAACTTTTTCTTATATGATGTGTAACACTTAAAGATACAATAAAATTTAAATTAGAATATACAATAGATATATGGCATATTTGAATACTTAAAATGGCATGATTCCTCTGACTCTAGCAATAGATTATCAAGATATACTTTCTAAAAAATCTATCCCTATAGTTATTGTCATAAATTGACTAAAATTAGAATCCTTTCTTGGCAATTAGGGAGTAGCCATACCTGTTTTTTATTATAATTGTTTATATACCACTTATTAGCTCTCTTTAGTAGGAACAGCATACCATTGCAATCTAGAAATTATAAAAGTCTCCTCTACCATTTTCTTTATCCTTTTAATTCCTTTGATAATGAGAAAAACAGAATTAAAATCATATATGCAATGTGACAACTTATTTATCTCTATTACGGATTCCATTAGTATGTCTCAAAATTCACTTTCTTCTGCCTTTTTAAAATTTTCATTGGTCCTTTGAGAACATCAGTTGTAAGTAAATCTGGAGAATTTGCATCAATCCTAGTCTAATAAACTTGCTAATTTCTTGGATACCATAGCTTAAATAGGACCATATATGAAGTGGCCTTCTCAGACTAAATAGTCAGTCTCTAACTTTTACTTCCTCAGTACATAATCAAACCTTGAAACTGAACTAAGAAAATAAAATACTTCTTTAAAATTACCAATGACAGTATGAGCTGCTCATGTTCAGTTTAGGTTATATAAGCATTATCAGGCTAGATTAAAACCAAATGGTTTCTTTAGAGCAAGCAGCCAAGAAGTGATACAGATATTTTGAAGGAAGTCATTGTTTTATTTTCCTTTGTTTTAGTTCTTTCCCTTTATTATTGTGCTTATTCTTCTAGTTGTTATTCATCATATCTTTTTATTTATGTTTTTTTAATGTTTACCATTATATTTTTTAAGTTCAATATACAAATATCCATTGTATACCATTAACAATTAGAGAAATAAAGTTAAGATGACAACACAAAATATGAAACACACAGAAATAATTATTCAGAAATACGTAGTATTTTTACATGGAAAATTTCTAATTATTATTGAAAATATAAAAAGACACATATCTGTATATATTGCAAAATTGTTATTAATGATTATTAGACATTTTTAACAAGAAATGCACTGCCTGTATAATATTTATGCATAGTTGTCTGTATCCACCATGGCACCCCGTCACCATGCAAATAAAAGCAGCTGGGAACATGTATTGAAGGTACAAATGCAAGAGGGGGGCTTCCCATATTCCAGGGAAGTCATCTCTGCTGTGGTCATTTATTGAAGCATGATACAACAGGTTTGGGGGCCCACACGCTATCTGCTCTTTCTCCCCAGGCTCGACTCCCTCCCTGCTGCACCACCAATGTCCAATGTATAACACCTGCTTGCTAAGGAGGGACTGATCTTGACTCATTAACGTATGCAGCTACTTGAGGGCTTGTCTCCAGCCAGCAAAACATCTCCATGCCAGCTAAGAGACTGTCCTGCTCTCAGGGCTTCCTTCAAGAGCCAGTGGCCACTTCTATAAGTCTGGTGCTAGGTCTCTTACACATAGTAAATGAATGATTAAAACTTCAAATTCTGAAAGGTAGTCAATGAAGAAATATTCTTGTGTTGCAAAACTTCAGTGCCTTTGCAAAAAAAAAAAAAAAATGCCATGCTTATTTTGATGAATATACTTTTAAATGCAATTGAAAAATATGTCAGAAAATGAGTATAAGGTTAAGGCCTATAAGAACCTGTTTAGTATTGCCTAAGATGTATCACATGAAACATTGGTCCCTTTCTTGCTCATCTCCTTTTTTTCATACCATATGTAGGGTATTTTAAACAACTGATTAGTATTTTGACTTATACATATGCTGTAACATTACCTAGTTTCATGTTGGTTGGTAAATAGGCCAGTTTTAGTTAATTACTATTGAAAATAATATTGCAGTAACATTCCTTTCCCATGTGTGTATGGTTATCTGTGTCTATTTCTGTAAAACTAATTCTTATGAGTAGAATTTCTGAATAAGACATAAGCAAATTTTTACATTTGAAGTAATTTCCAGTTATCTTACAGATAAGTTTCCTGAATATATACATATAGGATCAATACAAGAATTTATTGCCATTTTATTTCAATGTTTAAATTTCATCATATACTGATAATGTCTACAATTCATTTTTTCCACCAAATTCGACATTCATAACTTTGCTCTTTGTTATTACCTCTACTATTTTCACTATTTTTACTGTTTATATATATATATATATATCTTTTCTATTTTGTGTTTATGATTTATAAATATTAAAAATTTTAGTCTTCAACAATGCATGTATACAGTTTTATCCAGAGATGCATATATAGGATTTGCTATAATTCATATTTTATTATATAGTCTCATTGTTATTTCTTCTTTGTCCCCTCATATTTATTTGTTATTTATTTCAAGTATAATTCATTTCTATAAAAAGCAGGAATGGACTACTTGTGGCGGGCACCTGTAGTCCCAGCTATTCAGGAGGCTGAGGCAAGAGAGTCACCTAAGCCCAGGAGTTGGAGGTTGCTGGGAGCTGTGACGCCACGGCACTCTACCAAGGGTGATAAAGTGAGACTCTGTCTCTACAAAAAATAATAATAATAATAATAATAATAATAATAATAATAATAAAGTAAAATAAAATAAATAAAATTTTGTGTTCTAGTTTTTTGTTTCTGGTACAAAAATGCAATAACCTTGTATTTAACATACATCAGCCAATCTTCAAAGCTCATCTTCCATTCTGTAGAATCAATGATACACACTTTATAGTGTTTATAGTTTCAAATAGAAATGTTTTTACATTTAAATCCTTCTGCATTTATTTTTCTTCTCTTGTCTAAAAGACTATATATTTAAAACCATGTTTACTAAACATTGCAACCTCTTTGACCTAAAGAAAAATATTTCTAACAGATCTTTATTTATTTTACTAGTTGTTGTAGGCTTTTAGAATATTATTCATTAGATTAAGAAAATTTTCCCAAGACAATATGATGGCTAAACAACTTAGCATGAGAAGAGAAACATCAACCAATGGAACACTGTAGAGATCCCAGAAATGATCCCACACATTTTTGATCAATGATTTTTGACAAGGGTGCCAAGAATTTGCAATGAGAAAAGGATAGTCTCTTCAAAAAATGAGGTTCATACAATCGGAGATATTTTTATCCACCTGAAAGCCCGCACACTGTACTCCAAGCCTGAATCATTGTACACAGTTATGACTCAATAAAAAATAATTAAAAAATAAATAAATAAATAAAATTAGACCTGCAAAAAAAAAAAAATGAGGTTCAGAAAATTAGATGTATACTTACAGAAGAATGAAAGTGAACACTTACCTTACATCATATATAAGAATCAACTAAAATGGATTACATACTTAATTGTAAGACAAAAAACTATAAAACTATTAGAAGACAACATAGAGGATAAACTACATGACATTAATCTGACCAATAGTATTTTGTTTTTCACCCTGTAAGTGCAGACAACCAAGGCAAAAACAGACAAGTGAGATTCAACTGAAAATTAATTTCTCCAGAGCAAATATAGCAATTCACAGTATACAGAGACAACCTATTCATATATTTCTAAGCCATACATCCAATAAAGGGTTTATATTAAAAATATATAAGTTCAAGCAATTAAATGACAAGAAAATAAAGAAATCAAATAAAAGTGGACCGGGCAAGTGAATAGACATTTCTCAAAAAAGACATACAAACAGGCAGCAGATATGTAAAAATGCACACATTACTAATCATTAAAAATTCAAATTAAAAGAACAATGAAGGCAGAGCTGGTGGCTCAGTTGGTAAGGTGCCAGCCCCATATACCGAGGGTCATGGGTTCAAACCCAGCCCTGGCCAAACTGCAACAAAAAAATAGCTGGGCATTGTGGTGGGCACCTGTGGTCACAGCTACTCAGAAGGCTGAGGCAAGAGAATCATCTAAGCCCAGGAGCTGGAGGTTGCTGTGAGCTGTGTGATGCCACAGCACTCTACTGAGGGTGACAAAGTAAGACTTTGTCTCTACAAAAAAAAAAAAAAAAAAAGAACAATGAGATATTATCTCACATCTTTCAGAATGGCTATTATCAAAAAGATGAAAGCTAACCAGTGTTAGTATGTGGACTGTTGGTGGGGAGGTAAATTAGTACAGTCATTATAATAAACTGTGTACAGCTTGCTCAAAAAACTAAACATAGAATTACCGTTTGATCCAGCAACCTCACTTCTGGGTATTAAAAACCAGCACATTGTACCCCATGGTTACATTAATGTACACAGTTATGATGCAATAAAAAAAATTAATAAAATATTTGAAATCACTTTGTAAAAGACATGTCTGTACTCCTAAGTTCATTATAGCACTATTCACCACAGCCAAGATATAGAATCAGCCTAAATGTTCATCTTCAGATCAATGGATAAAGAAAATGTGGTAAATATATACAATGAAACATTAGCATTAAAAAAGAAGACAATTTTGTCATCTCAACAACATGAATAAATTGAAGTGCTTATTGATAAGTGAAGTAAACCCAACACAGAAAGGCGTTATCACATATTTTCACTTATACGTGAAATCTAAAACAATCAAACTCTTAGAAACAGGGAGCAGAATGGTGGTTATAGATCCCGGAGTTGGAGAGTCTGGGGAGAATAAAGGTCAAAGGGTACAAAATCTCAGAGAGGATGACTTTTATTTGTAGGTCTATTTCACTGCACGATTATAATTAATAATAAGAGTATTCCATACTTCAAAATCACTAAGAAAATGAATTTCGTATGTTCTTATCACAAAATATGTTAATTATTTGAAGCAATTTCTATGTTAAATACATTGATTTAATTATTCCATATTGCATGTGTGAATTATGAATGACAGCACTTTGCACCCCATAAATTTATACAATTTTAAATTGTGAATTTATAATAAAACGTTTAAAATAAAATTAGTGTGCAATTTATTTAATCACTATATTTTCTGCACCATTTTACAATGGCTAGATAAATAAAATTAGTGAAATATTTGCTAGCCTTATTGGGTTAGAGTTGCTATAATCAGCTTCACTTAGAGATTAGTCAGTCATGAAAATTTATTGACTTCAATCTCTTTCATGGAGCATCATGCTAAGCATGGAGAAAATGCTGCAGAGGATATTATGATCTACTAACGGAAGCCAAAAACGTTTCTCTAGTTCTGTGACCTTGGGCAAGTTAACTGAACTCGTAAAGACTCAATTTCTTCCTTTGTAATAGAATTGTAATAACTCACCGAGCTGCTAAGTGCTTATGTTGTAAGAAGGCAACAAAATACTGACAATGCTATATAAAAGATATATTGAATGTTTCTTTCAATTTATGTGAAACTCATAAATCAATAAATCAAAGGGATATATGAAATGCATATTTTTGGGGTGTTAAATAGGTGGATCACAAAGTATTTTTAGGTCAGTGAAACTATTCCGCATAATATAAATGTGGATACTTGTGATTATGCATTTTTCCAACCCCCCCAAAATGTACAACATCAAGAGTGAATCCTAATGTAAAACACAGAATTTAATTGATCCTAATGTGTCATTGTAGGTTCATCAATTGCAACAAATGTGCCACACTGTTGGGGAAGCTGATAATGGGGAAGACTGTGCATGTGTGGGGATGGAGAGTATCTGGGGAATCTTTGCACATTTGATTCAGTTCTGCTGTGAACCTAAAACTGCTCTGAAATGCAAGTCTAAGAGGACATAGAAGGTTTACTTAGCAATATTTTAGAAGTATGCATATATGAAATAATGAAAATTGTTTGCTAATGTTACATATGGTGCATAACACCCGACTGCCCTTATTATAGCAATGTCTGATATACTATCTTACTTTTTTAATACATCCATTGGCTCATTTCCTAACAACAAAATTCATGATAATATTATAAAACCAAACCATATTTTAGTTTATAATTTACAATAGTTTATAATAGTAAAAATATAACGGTAATATCAGTCCATTGTGCCAAATAAGTAGATCAATGACTGTCAAATATTTGTAGTAAAACACATTTCCAAAAGAACTATTATAAGAAATACTAAAACTGTGACAGATAGAAGTTTGCATTCAGGGTGTCAGGACAGACCTACCACTTTCCTAATTTGTTTGCCACAAAAACCCTTTTGAATATGAGGACTTCATTCACTAGAATTTTAAATACTGTTAAATTTTGGGCAGTGCCTGTCGCTCAGTGAGTAGGACACTGGCCCCATATACCGAGGGTTGTGGGTTCAAACCCAGCCCCGGCCAAACTGCAACAACAAAAAAATAGCTGGGCATTGCGGTGGCCACCTGTGGTCCCAGCTAATTGAGAGGCTGAGGCAAGAGAATTGCCTGAGCCCAACAGCCGGAGGTTGCTGTGAGCTGTGATGCTACAGCACTCTACCGAGGGTGACAAAGTGAGACTCTGTCTTTAACAACAAAAAAAATACTGTTAAATTTAACTAACTCTATCAATTCCATTTGGTGATAAATACATGTTCCTGATACCTAATGCATATATATTTTTAAACTAAATTTTCAAAAAAATTTTGAGGTTGGCAATGGAAATGATATCAAAATGTAGCATAAATTGACACGAATCTCCCATAAGTAAAAAGTGTTTAGTGTATGCCTAGTCGTATCTGAAATTATTATTCAGCTCAGTGAAAAGTAGCCTCTTTGTACATCTGGAAATACTATTTGAACAAAGTTTTTATGGTGCTTTTTGGTGTCACTGTCTAGCAAAAGTACTTAAGAAAGAATTTGTAGTCATAGTCATATTTAAGATTATCATCCAGCTCAGTAAAAACCAGCATCATTGTAAATCTGGAAATACTATTCGAGCAAAGTTTTTCTGGTGCTTTTTGGTGTCATTGTCTAGTCGAAAGTACTTAAGAACGAATTTATCATCATCATTATTAATTTATTCCTCCATTAGGAATTTGAGCAATTGTCTTAATGCCTAAAACAGTGACTGGGATATATTAGCATAGTAGGGCCTCATTAAATGCGTGTCTAATATTAATGATAATTAATAAATAAATGAAAGGTGATTAACAGGAAATTAGAGCACTACCTGAGTCAGGAGGAGGAAACATCAACCCCTTTAGCTACATGAAGCAAAACAGAAAACATTTGTTGACATTGAGATTCTATCACACTGTCCAACCTCATGTTTGCAAAAATTAGAAAAGAAAAAAGGCCAACAGCTGTGTGGAATGTTCTATTAGCATTCAATTTTGTATAAAAATCGGTGGCTGAACAAATTCTTGTGTCTTGTGAGCCATTCCCCGCAATGATACTCAGCAGGAGACAGTGTCCCTGAAAGTGAGGTTGTGGAATTCAGTTGTCCTTCCAGTATTACAGGGACACTGAGCAGCTGGCTTTGCCGGGTGGGCATATTTAGAAACTCAAAGAGCGCAAATGATTGTACGATAAGATGAAAGGATAATGAGCTCAGAGCATGAATTAAATTATTTGAGATGTCCTAAAGCATTGCTTAAGATAATTTGAAACACTTGGAGAAAGAAAAACAACTCTTGGTGTTAATAATAGGTTGAGCTCAAAGAGCATATGCCTTCATATATACTGAGGTAAAAAGCAAGGCAGTAAGTTTTTCCTAAATCCTTTTGTTACCTTTTCATAGTAGGGGAAGCCACATATTTTGGCAATTTCTTTTAAATTGAACTTTTCCTTGAACAAACGCACAGTAATATCCTCCAATATAAATGATACTATTAAACTGTGGCTAGAATGAAGAGGAATGGGATCCAATACAGAGAGTGTCTCCCATGAGGATAGACTATACAGTTTTCTTCTGTGCATTCATGAGCTTGTTTATTCCTCACAATAGCTAGCTTTAAAAAAAGTAGGATTTTTCCATACACATTTTACCAGAAAAGGAAATAAATTCGGATAGTTTAGGTAATTTGATTAAGGAAACAGAGCTAGCTAGTACCAGTTCTCTGGACTGTACTTCAAATCTAAAGTTTTAAAATATGAGATAAAAAATATTTCTTTTCTGATTCACCTGTCCTTGTGCCTTATTTAAAAAAAAGTATGCGTAAATTACACTACATGCATTCTGTCCTGTATATCCACACTCTGGACATTTATATACATACAAATATATACCATATATACACAGACACACACATATAGAGACATATGGATATACACATATGTACATGCATGTATCTTTATATATAAATTTATACAAGTTTAAATAAATTTTACAATTGTTTCCTATGAAAAGTAAATAACCATTTACTCACTAACCATATATATTACTGAGATTTATAAATTCATATGCTTTTGATTGATAAGTATAAACTGGGTAGACTTCAATTGGATGTTATTTATTTAGGAAATGTCTGACATAATTACTATACATTTTCTACATAATTGATACATTACTATATTTTTCTAAATAGCAAGAAAGGGAGGGTCATTGCTATGAAACATATAAATCAAAATAAAATGCAAGGAATATAACTAGCAATTAAGAGATTAAAATCGCTATCCCATTGTATTTACACACCTCAGCATCTCAAAGAGAATTTTTCCCTGTTTGATTTTCTTCCCGTGACATAATGAACATTTTCTTATTTAGTGGTTGAAAAGCTGATGTATCAGTTGCACAGAAGCTGATTGATCATTTCTTTCTTGAATGTTTTAAATGCTAAATTGAACTAGTAATGGAGGAGGAATAATATCTCTAAATTAATATAGTTAGTGTTTAATAAATTGCCTAATATTACACAAAGTCATGTGTGTGTGAATATGTAATAGTTGTGTCTATCCAGGAGACTCCTAAATCCCTTAAATTTTCTGTGTCTGATAATACTCAATCTTTGCAATGAGAGAAAGAGGAAACATCATTGATTTTCTATTTATAGATTTCTGGAATCATACTTTGTGTAAAAGTCATAAGCATTTTCTTTGACTCTGTAGATGTGGCTAATTCCCTAAGACCTTCCCAAGCACCTAATGGGGAAACCTGAGCAAGAAACAGAACTGACTGGATTTTTAAAAATTATGTCATATCATTTTCAACCATAAAAAATATAAAAGAAATAATAAAATGTTAAGCCTTATGTACATAGACAAGTGTATCTTCTTAAGAGTTTTAGAATTAAGATGTAATTGCATGAGAATAATATAAAATATTGTAAAAATAAAAGGAAAGTTTTCTCTGAATAAAATGGAACATATTACTATTTTGTAGTATCAGTAATTTCCATAGTTTCCAAGAGTTTAAATCAAATAAAAGATATTTTTATTCATTTGATTAAATGGAATCTAAGAAAAAAGTATGAAGTCTTATAAGATCTACTTTTTTAGTATAAATAGTCTAAACAGGAGCATGTGTATATTTTTAAATTTTTAATTATTATGTGTACATAAAAGTTGTATAACATTATAAAAGATATTTTATGTCTTTATAATGTGAATTGATCAAATCAGGGTACCTGAGGTATCCACAACCTTAGACATTTAACATTTCTTTGTGTTAGGAACTTTCTAATTCAACTCTATCAGTTATTATGAAGTATATTGGGAAGCGATGTACAAATGGCAGCACCTAGTTCACTCTTCAAAGCAATTTTAGAGCTAATTTTCTAGGAATGACCTTAAGACCTGTCATTGTACTAGGTTTGGCAATTAAGTTCAGAAACTCATCCTAGAAAAATTGCTTTGAAGGATGGACTAGGTGCTGGTGTCAGTGCATCCCACAGGGATGGATCCCCAGCTTCCCACAGGGAGTACGGTGAATGTGATGATAATGATACTCTGCAGTGAGGTATGTAGCACTTTTTCTAAGATGAGTTTTTGAACCTAATTGTCCCACCTTGTATACTCTAACTTATGGAGGACAATAGTCACTCTGGCTAAGGATGGACTTGAACCCATGAGCTCAGGCAATCCACCTGCCTTGGCGTCCCAAGGTGTGTGCCACCTTGCCTGGCCCGAGGAGAAACTCTTCTAACACGTCTTGTTAAGGTCAAATAATGTTAAGATAAAATGCGAAGGGGGTGGGGTCTTGGGGCCTTGGTGTGTGCCACAACTTTTGGGGGCAAAACACGATTGTAAGAGGGACTTTACCCAACAAATTCAACCAGTGTAACATGGTTTCTTGTACCTTCAATGAATCCCCAACAATAAAAAAAAAAAAAAATTTAACCAGTTTTGCCATGTTTGGAAACTGCAATGTCAGAAATATATATTATCCTACTGGAGTTGGGTTGTAATATTGAAGCGCAAGTCATATGGACTTTATTCTATCATTGTCTCCCTCTGCACCTCACAGAGCGGTTCATAGCAGGTGATCAGTTTGTCAAAATAAGAGTAAAGAGTATACTAATTATTGTCAATCATGATCTAAAGGAGAGAGAACACCAATTAAATAGCAGGTTTTTTTAAAATTTTCAGAAACAATGTATAGACTTTATTAGATTGAAGTTATTTTTAAAATTTCCCAGATTCATAGCCTGATGAAAACATCTTTTAAAAATATCCATTTCCATTGGCTTAACTTCAATGAGTAGCGATTTCTCATCTAGTTTCAGCACTAGAACTAATCACTGTGACGAAATGACTTGGGCAAGCAACCACTAAATTGTAAATATATAAAATTGCATTTGGGTTTATAAAGGACTCTGTTGAGAATAATTGTTAATTACTTACATGAAGTCTGATTGCTACTCTTTATACCTTTGTATACTCCATTATGTTTAGATACATTCAGGGCAGGAACAAAATCGATATTTTACTCATTTTATTGCCATGGATGGCACAGATATGTCATGGCAAGCATTTAATACATGTGTGCTGAATGTCAAACAAATAAATAAATTAATGAAAAAACTCACAAACCTGGAGATCCTACCCTGGATGCATGGTGCAAAACCTCTGACTCTGCAAACACCAAATATTTCCCTATAAAAATCACCTCTTACTTATTTTATTAAGTTCAAAAATTCAGCCATTTGGTGATTTGTCCTTACATCATAACTAATAGTATATTTGAAAATATCTTTATGACTATTTTATTTATCAATTTATTATTGACCAACTATTTATTAAGCTATTGAATATTAACTGTGTGGCAGAAACCATTCTCTTTGCTTTATGTGATTAGGACCATCATCTATCTTTTTTCTAGTCTGCATACAGACACAATTATATGCATTAGGAATCTAAAATACACTTGTAAATTAGGAACAAATGTGCTACCAAAAACATACCATAATTAAAAAAGAAGAGATATCATGATTTAACCAAGTTGTTATCTTAAATAAGTCAGACCTAGAAATTTTAAGAAACAATTCCGTAGGACCCTTCTTCAGTTCCTAACTGATTCATTAATGTACCAAAATTCCCACTATAATTTTTATTAGTGTATCTCCCTTAATAACATTATAACTAAAATATTACTTGATCTATTTACTGTAATAATTGACAAAGAGAATTTGATAACTTTGTATATTGAAAGAAAAAACTTTAGTGTATTATTTTTGTTAAAGAAATAATATGAGATACACCTTCTTGACCAATGTGTATTATAAATAAAACTGTGACATAATAGCTAATGTCCAGCATTTCTGAAGAAATCTAAATACAGTGGTATTTACCATATTTACAATGTTTATCATATTTTACTTTGAAAAAAATACTTTGAATAGACACCACACAGTTTCTTCCTGGAAACATATCTTAATAAAAGGCATTCTTCACAACATCATGATATTTTATCAATAATTCTCCACATTGGTCAATTGTACTTGTGACTCCTTCACTTACTGGAGAAGCTTACAGATTTCAGAGCTTAAGTGTTCACAGGAAATATCCTGTGGAAAAAGTCTTTATTTTGTACAGCTCTTGAAAAAAGAACACATTCACTTTGAGAGTTATATAAAGCATGTTACCGTTACTTCAAAAATGTTTTCTTTGCTACATTTACATTGTAATGTATAGCTCACTTAGAACTAGGCAGAGTGAATTACTTTTTATTCACTCTCTCTATAAACTATTATTGTATATATGCAAGTCAAGCTTTGCTAATAAAGCTGCACAATTAATTCTCGATAACTTAGTCCATTGAGCTACTGTTGTGAGATACCAATACTGTATTTCTAACACCTCATCTTTCTTTTCATAGAAGCATTACCTTCATGATATTTTACTGTGATCTATGTTTATTATGAAAATTGAAATTTCTTTCCAATGTTATCTTCTCAAAATGGATTTTACACCCAACAATTCAGGGTATTTCCTTGACGATACCTTAGCAAAAAAGTGGATATATCTTCTTGCTCTTCTTTGGTCCCAGCCTTACTTTGAGCTTGTAACACCTTCTTTCTCATTGTGTCTTTGGGTGAACATCCAAATAATAGGCTCGCATCCTAGTAAAGTAGATGCTAATAAAAATAGATTGTTTGTTTTCATGAAGTTCTAACAGAAAAAAAAAAAACACGGATCTCAATTTAACTCCAAAGATGATTTGATTTCCTGTACTCAGCAGCCAGATTCAGTGGCTTCCTGTAAAGTGAGTCATTGATACCATAATTTGTCCTCTGGAAGATGGCAATTATAAAACACAACATCTTTTATAAACATAAGAACAATGCTATTAGCTGTACAGAAGCTTTTTAGTTTGATCAGGTTCCAGTAGCTTATTTTTGATACTGCTTCAATTGCCTGGGGAGTCCTCCTCATAGAATATTCACCCAAGCCGATTCCTTCAAGAGTTTTCCCTGCACTTTCTTCTAGAATTTTTATAGTTACACGTCTTAAGTTTAAATCTTTAATGCAGTGAGATTCTATCGTAGTTAACAGTGAGAGGTGTGGGTCCAGTTTCAGTTTTCTACAGGTCACCAGCCAGTTCACCCAGCACTATTTGTTAAATAGGGAGTCTTTTCCCTACTGAATGTTTTTAACTGGCTTGTCAAAGATCAAGTAACAGTAAGGAGCTAGATTCATCTCTTGGTTCTCTATTCTGTTCGAAACATCTGCCTCTCTGTTTTTGTGCCAATACCATGCTGTTTGATCACTATCGATTTATCCTACAGTCTCAGGTCTGGTAGCGTGATTCCTCCTGCTTGGTTTTTATTTCTGTGTAATGTCTTGGCTATTTGAAGTTTTTTCTGATTCCATATAAAATGAAGTATTATTTTTTCGAGCTCTTTAAAAGCAGTGGAGCTTTAATAGGAATTGCATTAAAATTATATATTGTTAGCTGGGCGTTGTGGTGGGCGTCTGTAGTCCCAGCTACTCAGGAGGCTGAGGCAAGAGAATCACCTAAGCCCAGGAGTTGGAGGTTGCTGTGAGCTGTGTGATGCCACGGCATCATTCTACCAAGGGCGACAAAGTGAGACTCTGTCTCTAAAAAAAAAAAAAAATTATATATTGCTTTGGGTAGTATAGACATTTTAACAATGTTGATTCTTCCCAGCCATGAACAAGGTATATTTTTCCATTTGTTAACATTTTCAACTATTTCTTTTCTTAAAGTTTCATAGTTCTCTTTATAGAGATCTTTCACATCCTTTGTTAGGTAAACTCCCAAATATTTCATCTTCTTTGGCATTACTGTGAAAGGGATAGAGTC
>CAUYRH010123221.1:0-12490 GCA_963574655.1 Perodicticus potto
ATTTATTAATGTAATTTACATGATATTTGATATTGATACCATAAAGAAGTGACAGTCTCTGACTTTAAGGAGTGTCACAGGATGTAAGCACTGAAACTGGCTTCAAGGGGTTTGAAGTTGAAGCAGAATTAAATAGATAGCTCCTAAGAGGCTTCAACTAAAGAAGAGAGCTTAAAAACAGATAAATAAGACTTTAGCAGCAGTGTTACGTGTAGTTGCCTAAATATAAGAAGACTTGGAGTCAAAAATATGAAATTCAACCACAAGATTTGGGAAAAGAAGGTAGACATAAACAAGTATTTCCAAAAAACCAATGTACACAGCTATGATTTAATAAAAAAAATAATAATAGAAACTAACATTCACTGAGTATTTACTGCACAGCAGGATCAAAATATAACCACGTTCCATGTAGTCTCATTTAGTTTTTATAGCATCCTCTGAACTAGGCCTTATTAAAACACTTTGACTTATGGGAAAATTGAGGCACAGAGAACTTCAGTAACTTTCCTAAGGTTACATGCCTGGTTGAGGCAGGAAGTTGCATTCTGTTAAAGCAGTAACACTTGGATATATACTTTAATATATGCCTCCTGTGAATACATTAATTATGAATTTAATTTTAACATTATAGACAAATTTATACAAACAAATAAGGATTGTCTTCCTTAAAATAGTCACCTTAGAGAACCATATACTTATTAAACTGCTGCAAACATTTCTAGAACTCTTTTTTATTAATTGTGTTTTAAACGTGAAAAACAGTGTTAATTCTACTAGTCACTAGGGGATATTTTTCTTTGTGGTTGAATTTAAATTTTTTAAGTATCTAAAAACATAAGTTGGAATTAAGTTGGTCAAATAAAATGAGCTATCAACCTAAATGATTTTATTTGGGACCTAGAAGATGATGTGTCATGAAGAAATGAAATGAAATTATTTTTTTCTGAAAACATTCCCCCAGAATTCTGAAACAGGGGCAGCAGCTCTCAAATTAGTAATAACTTCCTTAGAAGAAAACTTCTTAACTCTGTCAATTCTGTTTCTAGGATGTGTGTTCATATTAAAATGTAAATGTTGTTTGTGTTAAAATTAAAATCCATTTCACATCACACACTTTCGTAAGACCATTAAAGAACAACATTTCTACATATGAGATAACCAAGAAGAGATGCACTGTAAGTACTATGGATAGTCAAATGTGTGGAGATCAGTATGGAGTAAATTAGTTGACAAGGCCTTCATGGAAGGAAGCAGTAATGAACAAGGCTTGAAGAATAAGTTAAATTTTTGATAAGTGAGGGATCATCCTGGTGGGTAGAGGGATTTGACTTAATTAGCTAATAAAAGTAGACTTGAAAAAAATTCTAATCCAAATGCAATTTAGATGCTGGCATAAACCAACAAGGAAAATCAGATGTTAATATCTGGAGCACAGATAGTATGGTGGACTGATTACAGGGGATGGGGTTGCCAAAGGAGTACTGGCTAACGTGATCTCAAGTTAGCCTATTATTCCTCTACCCATGGTTTTGTAAGTTTCAATGATCTGTCAAGGCCCACTAATAAATGTCTGACCCTATAAAGGCAACTGAAGAAAAGAAAAGTAACATGTATACTTCAAATTCTCTCTCCCCAGAGCAAACTCCCTCCCACTGACCTTGCTTTAAAGACAGGGAGAGCTGGCAAGAACTGAAAAGGCCCATTAGCAGCCTGTAGATAAGCTTTTAGAAATGCCTTATTGTCTTTCAAAGGGATGAAGAGATTTTATGGTAGGATTCAGTAACAGATTCTTTTTCACCAAGTATGAACTTTCTGCTTATTAGATAATTAATTTCTACATAAAATACACCCCTACAAAATCCTTGCTATTTCCTTAATTAAAGTAAATACTTGTTTACACTACTCTACTGCAAATCTTTAAAATGCTAGATAATAATGAATCCCATTTTTGCAGTGCATTGTAAATCATATTAGTAACTTCTGGTGCTCTCCAGGTTTAATAGGTGATAGTTTATTATTCATGTTCAGCATAAACTAAGTCATTAAAATTACAAGTAAGCTACAAAAAAATTATGCTTGTCTTTGAGATTATGGTTTTAATAATTGAAAATACTATCTGACCTAGAGCAAATAGTGTTGAAACTTGAAAGTTCATCTGAAACTCATGGCTGAGAATAATTGAGGTCCCTGAACACGGGGGTTATTTTTTTGTTTATGTCAGGACAGAAAAACCAGTAAATTACTTGAGGAAGGTTAGGTTGTTTTGCAGGATTTATATTTCCAGAATTCTTTTAATAGCATCATATTTCCAAAATGCAAATGTTCCAAATATGAGAGGAGACATGTTAATGCACATCAAGCTTGATTCTGGCATAAGCAGAAGACTCTTGCCTTAACATCAAAATACCAAGTCTTTTTTTTTTAATGCCTTGACTGATTAATTTTATAGAAAATTCTAAACCCCATGTGAGTCTGGTTTTGCATTTAAAATGAGAAATGACCATGTACATGTTGGACCTGTAACCAAATGACTTTTTCTTGGCCAGCAAGCCCAGCCATTTGAGAAAAGTCTTTGGAAATAAAACTCTTCCCAAACTCATCTTCCACTGCTCACTTCATGAGGATAAGGTTCCTATTTCTATAATAGCTTTTGAGGCCTCCAAAGGCTTTCAATCTCAACCAGAGACTGACTCCTTTGGAATTCAATTTATTGTAGTTGAATGAGCTTTCTTTTCTTTCTTTCTTTTTTTTTTTTTTCTATTTGTTCCAATTCAAATTAGTGTGTTGATTAAATTCTAGGGAAGCCTTTGCTCATAAGAAGCTTGCCAAAGGCTTACTCTGCATCCTAAGAAACTGTGCTACAGACATCCCATAAGTATATGTGTGACCTTATCTTTTTTAATTTTTTGTCTATGATCGATTCTTTTCAAGTTCTGTATATATTTGAGAGAATCCATTTACAGATTAACTGTAATTAATCTGTAAATTAATTGGGGGGAGTCCAGCATTAGAGGACTAATTGGGGGGAGTCCAGCATTAGAAATGTGAATTAAATGAATTAGCTAAAACATACCTATATTATACCTTATAAGGCTAAAGAAAGCAGGATGTACCATGATTAATTTCGTGTTCTCGCCTCTGGTCCTCACAATGTCCTTTCCATATATGAGGTAAGGCTTCTCCTTGGCTGACTGAGTCCGGTGAGAGTCACTGAGAAAAGTGAGAATGTGGGGAGTGGGTTGTGGGCAGCAGGGCCCCCATAGCCTGGGAAATGCTCAGGGAGTGAGTCCCCAATCACATCTTCTTGAAGAACATTCTTTCCTCCTGCTGGAAATCATGTAGCCCATGCATACTTTCCTTCTTATCAACAAGTACAGTTATTCCTCTTTAAGGACAATTCTACCCCATGTGTTAAAAGTTATGCAACCTTGTTAAGATACTGTATAAATAAAGCTGGCTTTCTTTACTTCATTTCCCACCATTTCCACTCAGGTCAATGCTCCCTCCTTGCACCGGCTCACGAGATGAGAATCTTTAGGATTATTTTCTGGATCTCAGTTTCCTCATCTGTGAAACAGGTAGTTGGGACTAAATGATCTCTAGGTTCTTCTCCCTGCTTTAGCAATCTGTGATTCAACTCACTTTGTATCTGTTCCATTATTTGGTTCAATTATCTGCACACATCTAGAAAAAGATCTTCAACAGTCACATATGATAAGCACTAGGGAAATGAAGTCTAAGTTTGTAAAGGAGGCTGGAATCCTAGTCAGAGAGATAAAATGTGTCCATTAAAGGATATATAACAATATGGGGTAAGAAAAGACTATATGCTAAAATGAGAAGCATGGATACAGAAAGAAGAATTTTTTTGACCCCCCCCCATCCACTCCCACCAATCCACATTGGACTATGAACTTTAACTGTGTTTAGTCACTGTGATGTATGGGTTATTAGAGCAATTAGTACTACTTACTGCCTTTAGTTTCTGTGTGTGTGTACACACAGAAGCTCTGCAAGTTGACCACCCAAGGAACTGTTAACAAACTGATCAACATATGAAGGTGGTGAATATGAGGAATTCAGACTTGCACTATTACATACATGTGGTGCACGTCTGGTCTATGTAAATTTGGTCAACTTAAGGAGGTGGTCAGTGTAGGGAAGTGATCAATTATGGAGGTTCTACTGTACATAGAATACACACACACCCCTCTACTTTGGTCTGTCTGTCCAGATGGATTATACACACCCATGCACACACAAAACCAAGTCAAGTCAAAAGATAAAGCTATACTTACTATCATTGAAGTTTCTATGATTCCAGAATAACTAAGTTAAACACACTTAGGGAGTACAACTATTTAATTTTCTTCCTTCTCAAACTGCAAGCCCCAGGAAGGCAGAGGTCATGTCTCTTTTATTCACTATTCTCTACTGCATTCTCAGCACCTAGTGCCTAGAACATAGTAGCTAGCATAGGCGCACCTATTGCTCGTTTAGTAAATAAATAAGGGTTTCGATTGCAGTGTTTCTCAACTGGGCTCCTTCAGCACTTGGTCTTGCACTATCACTGCACCTGTTACTTTATCCTGTAATTGCTCTTGAAAGCAAGATGCTCCATTAAGTATCTGTTTAATCAAAGTCTGCATTTGGTAAATTTCTTTTACTACTGCAAGTAAGTGACATCTTTTGGGGCCAATAGAAGAGTCCTTGAAAGGCCTTCAATCAGACTTGTCCTCTAAGTGGTTTTCTTTCCCCTTCAGTTAGCTGGGGTCATTTTCTGTTTCAGCCACAGCTCAAAAGTGTCTTGTTACCTCTGAATTTCCTGAACTTTGCCCTTGTTCATCATAAACTTGCCTTAAACCTGTCCTAGACTGACAGCCCCAGCTCCTGCCCAGAAACTTTTCCAGTCCCCAATATCAAAATAGCTTCAACATTTATTGCTGTACGTTTGACACAAAAAATCAAGCCTTTTTCAGATGGGTTTCAGCTAAAACATTTCATATAAATTTAGGTGAAAATAAGGCAATGGAGGAAATGGACCACTTCCATAAGAGTCGTTCCCTTCAACTTTACGTCGTTATGAGACTGTTTGTTGTAGCAACTGTCAAGTACAGACTCAGGAATGGGGTTCTGCCTTTACAAACTGAGGGCCCTCTGGTTTTTACTCCTCACTTCTTCATAAGTTGCCTTTCCTCTTAACTGTCCCAAGAGATTTGTTAAATAGGATTGGAAATTTTTCATATTACTTCATTGCTCTATGACTGAATAAATTAAAAGTAGGCAGGAAAGGAAACAATGTAAATAGCAGAACTTAGCCCAACACTGATTCAATGTACAGAAAGAGAACATGCCCTCAATTTGCCAGCAGGGGAGTGCCAGTGAATCTCACACTGCAACTGTCAGGATTAGAAATAGCAATGGTCTCTATAGAACCAAAAGCTTCTATCATCTTCTAGTGGGACAATAGAAGGGAAAAGGGTTGAGGAAATTACTTACGATGCTATGCTTGATCCTGTGTTTTCATGAATATTAGGGAAGAACTTTTGCCAAGTGTTAACATAAAAAGTGAAATATGATCAACAAAATGGCCCTTTTCATTTAAAAAAATGTAAGAGTAGAGGGGTGTATTACTGTAAATTTAGAGTACATATATAATGCCAAGTATTCAATTAGAGAAAGTTTCCCAAATTTCCATTTCCTCATCAATTTACACCTGTAGAGAAATAATTCTCTTCTAATTCAATAAGTTAATAGTAAAAGGCTTTATGGATTTCTCTGAAGAAGCTTGATTAAAGATTTTATTTTCAAGATACAAGATCTTAGCCACACCTACTATAAAAGCCTTAAAGGGGAAGGGTTTGTGGGTTGCTTTCTAACTTTTGAAAGCATCAGCCTGATGGCTAAGGGTTCCTCATGCTTTTTTACCCAAACTGAAGGAAATCTTTTCACTTCAGTGATCAGCTCCTAGATAAATGTCAACTGAGCTCCTGTAACTTGTGTGCCTTTATACAGGCTATAGGCTTGGAAATAGACTGCCATCCACTATCTGCAGATAGGCAGACCCTACTGGAAAATATCCTCATCACAAAACCAAGATAATAAGTTGGCAACCACTGGAATGATGTATCTAAATATACCTGCACACTGAAAAGTTCTCATCTCATCCAGTATGCATGGCTTGTGTAGACAGGGACATTGGGACATGCATTAGGTGCTCAGATCATTAAAACAGTGCACACATGCTCAGGCCCCAACTAGATCTCCTCAATCTGGGTAAATCAGGCAAGTCCCACCCATGCCCAGTAGGCCTACGCAGCCAGATTGAGTATGAATGTAGTCCAACACAAAATCATAAAGCATTATGAGATTTTTGTGTGTGTGATTTTGTGGCAGAATTGTGCAGTTATCTGTGGGGAGCGGGCTGTGGGCAGCAGACCCCCCAATCACTTCTTTAACATTCTTTCCACCTGTCAGAGGTCAAGTAGCCCATACATACTTTCCTCATTATTGGCAAGCATACAGGTTTTCCTCTTTAAAGATGAGCTCTACCCCATGTGCTAAGATTTATGCAACCTTGTTAAGATACTGTATAAATAAAGCTGTTTCCATGGCTGAGGTGCTGGCCACAGCCTCCCAGCACCATCCTATCTCTCAACTTCTGTCTTTGTCTCTCTCTGTCTTTCTTGGCTTTATTTTTCCATTTCTCACCATTTCAACTCCCAAATTTCCCTCCTTGCGCTGGGTCAGGAGAGTTCTCAAGCATAAACTTTGTAGCTGGCAATGTCATGTAAAAGAAATATACATATGCTCTGGCTATTTGTACACATGCGTGGCTTCCAGTGTCCCTCCTTCCAACTATAGACAGTCGAAATGACATCATCAAATGTTACACGTGCTCATGGTGAACTGGTGAGGCAGTCATTATCAGTAATACCTCAACCTACCATTGCAACATTAGGCATTTAATGTTATTTAGAAGTTAGGTAATCATTCTTATTTGATTATTAAGGGTACTTCCACACCTCAGTGGCGCCTCGCACACTGTCTGCTACACTTTACTATTGGCTGTTGCCTTGCCCTATGTCGGCAGCCAAGAAGTGGAAGGGCCCAAACCTTGCTGATTATTTTCCTGTCTATTAATTTTCATAATAAAAATAAATATGGTCTCTTATATATTACTGTTTTTTTTTAATCCCAGCATGTCTTTTACAATGTCTCAAAAGAAAACATAACCCCCCCAAGAGAAAAATTATGGACGAAGGAAGATTGCTTCATGAAAAGTGGACAAATGACTATTTTTTCCCCCAAGGCAAATAGTAAGGTACTCTGTTTAATTTATAGGAAATTTGTGCAAGTTTTCAAATACTATAATTTCAAAAGGCATTATATGCAAAAACATGCTGCCAAATTCAAAGAGTGTAAAGGATTGTGTCACAAGGACCAAACTGCAGAACTGATAAAAAGTCTGTTTGTTTGTTTGTTTTGTTTTTGCAGTTTTGGCCAGGGCCGGGCTTGAACCTGCCACCCTTGGTATATGCGGCCAGTGCCCTACTCCTTGAGCCACAGGTGCTGCCCAAAAGCCTGTCTTCTCAATAAAACTTTTTTTCAAAAAGTTACAATACAGATTCTATTATAAAATCTAGTTATGTGGTAGCATATTGAATAGTAAGAAAATCAAAACCCATTTTCTGATGGTGAGTTTATTAAGTAATATAAGGAAAGCATAGCAAATAAAATTTGCCCTGAGAAAAAGGGGGCTATTTCTAAAATCTGTTTATCTTACCAGACTATAGCCAGGTGAAATGAAGAAGTTGGAAAATCTATCGAAAGAAGTTTGAAGAAAAAAGCTGCTGATTTTTACTTTGATGCTTTGGTAGTGCATGACAGTACTGATGCTACAAATACAGCTCAACTTGCCATTTTTACTGGAGGTATTGACAACAAATATAATGTCACTTAAGAAATGGCTTCTTTAGTGCCATTACAAGATACAACTAAATTAAGATATTTACAAGAAGCAGTAAAAAATATGTTAGAACAGTTTTCTTTGGTGATTGTCAGCATAGTTCCTGATGGTGACCCAGTGATGGTACGTAAAAGAGAGAGACTTGTAAAATTAATAGATGATGATGCAATTGCTAATCAAAAACTAATGTTTGATAAAATGAAGTATACATCCAGAAAATTTATGTGCAAAAACTTAAAAATGGATAGCACCATGCAAATCATCATCGAAACTGAATTTTTTATTTTATTCATTTATTTTATTTATTTTTTGTTGAGACAGAATCTCACTTTGTGGTCCTCAGTAGAGTGCTATGGAATCATAGCTCATGGCAAAAACCGAATTTCATAAGGGCCAAGGGATTGAATCATTGCCAATTCCAGGAATTCCTTAAAATTATCAATGCTAACTGGTGACATCATTTTCTTTCAAAAGTAAGATGGCTAAGCCAAGGCCAAATGTTGAAAACATTTTATGATTTGGGACATATTATCAAGTCCTTTATGGTATCAAAAACCAAATTTGTGCCAGAATTTGATGATGAAAACTGACTTACAGATTTAGCACTTGTAGTGGATTTAAGCACTCATTTAAATTAGGTAAACATGCATCTTCAAGGTGAAAACCAATTTATCAATACAATGATTCAGACCATAACAGTGCTCAAACAGAACTAAAATTATGGCAAGCTGAAATTAAGGCAAACAATTTTACAAATTTTGACACATTGGCTAAACACGTCCTGTGAAACAGCAACAAATACGCAGCCTTGTTTTTCGATTTGATACAAGAATTTGAAAACAGATTTCAAAATTTACAGGAAAATAATCTGGTTTTGGTGCATTTGAGACTTGGTACAAATATGTTACCTGCCAATTTAAAAAAGGAATGCATAAAGCTGCAATCTGACATTCAACTTAAAGAAAAATTTGATCACGTCTCTTTACCAGACTTTTATAGGCCCTATCTTTCTAGAGATAAATATCCCTGATTTAAAAATCATGCCTTATTATTGTCATGGCTCTTTGGCAGCACCTATAGTTGTGAACAACTCTTTTCGAGAATGAAGCACATTAGGAGTGAAATTAGAACCTAAATAATCTGACGATCACCTTGAAAACTCACTGAAAATTCCAACTACTTCCATGAAACCACATATTGATGTCTTAGTTTCTCAAATACAATGTCAAATGTCCCACTAATTTTATGTTGCCCACTTTTCTTTTCCTGTCATAATAAAAGATATCGTGTAAAACCAAAGACATTTTATTACTTAGATATGTACATTTCCTATATAAGTGATCGAAAACTTGAGACCTGTTCGCTGATTTTAGTAGTCTCTCAAAGGTCTGTTGCGTAATTAGGATTATTATGTGAGGACTTTTTTGCTTATCTGTAGTGGCAGATATCATGAAAATTATGCACGAACTTTTTTTTTTTTCTCATTAGCAGTCGTATTTGTGTATGTAATATGTGGCTCAAGACAACTCTTCTTCATCCAATACGGCCCAGATAAACCAAAAGTTTGGACACGCCTGGTGTAAACAGTGCCATAATTATAAAGATGTTAAGTCAACCAGCGATTGAATCCCTGTTAATCATTTCCTATTATAGACTTCTGAAAGAATTTACACAATATATGACACCACAATATTAATGACAGTGAGTTTCCATATTGCACTTCAGTCTTGCATTACAGATCAACATAATAGGCAATTTCCGAATCTAAGCAAGGATCAAAATCATCTGGAAAGCTTACTATAACACATTGCTGGGCCCCACCTCTGGGATTTCTGATTTAGTAAGACTGTAATACAGTCTGTGGAGTTGTATTTCAAGGAAGTCCCCAGGTAATATTGTTGATGCTGGTCCATGAAACACAGTTTGAGAAATACTGTGATAGAGCATGAGCATAATGAGCTCTAGGTTTTCAGTTCAAATTTCATTTCAGCCAGTTGGTTTACACAGATGAACACTGTAATGTGACCACTCTAACTAGATATGACAGTTCAAAAAAGTCTACCCTCGGTTGTAAGGAGGACAAGATGACAAAATAGTCATGCTTCTTTGAAACTCTATGCATTCCTTTGTAAAATCAATGCAAAACATGTCTGAAGCAGTAATTGCAGCTTTACATACAATTCACATAATACTTTATTTAAATTCTTAAAACTTCTTAGTTTGAAAAATTGTAAACATATATAAAAATAGTGAGAATAGTATAATAAACACACATGTACCTATCACCCAGATGAAACAATTATTATTCTGCTAAATTTGGATCATTTACTTTTAGCTGTGCATTTTAAAGTAGCTCCAAGATGACATAGTATTTCTCTCCTAAATATTTCAATTTCCAATTGCAAAGATGTGGAATCAACTCAAGTGCCCATCAATTCATGACTGGATTAATAAAATGTGGTCTATATACACCATGGAGTATTACTCAGCCATAAAAAAGATGAATTAATAACTTTTGCAAAAATTAGATGGAAATGGAAACCATTCTTCTAAGTGAAGTGCCTCAAGAATGCAAAAACAAGCACCAAATTTGCACATTATTAAATTGGAACTAACTAATTACTACACATGTGGACCGAGGGAAGTAACATTCAGTGGAAAACAACTGGGGAGGCAGGATGGGTGGGGCAAAAACCTACCTAATAGGTACTATGAACTCTATTTGGGTGACAGGCATACCTCTAGCCAGTACTCAAGCATTATAAAAGTCACCCATATAACCTAAAACATTTGTATCCCTTTAATATTTTGACATTAAAAATAAAAACAAATCAAAACATTTTTTTAAAAGGTCACACCATTTTATATTGTGCTTCTACTTTGAAATTAATTTCTATTATTTTCTTGACATCTACTAAATAATTAGGGCAAATAATCTTACTTGGTTTTAAGACAAGGAAATTTAAAAATAAAATATTCAAAAGGCTGTCTCAAGGCTGATTATAGTGGCTTATGCCTGTAATCCTAGCACTCTTGAAGGCCAAGGTGATCGCTTCTCGGCCTTTTGGCTAACATCAAGTGTGAAGGCCAAGGTGATAGGATCCCTTCAGCTCAGGAATTTGAGACCAGCCTGAGCAAGAGCTAGACTCCGTGTCTACTAATAATTGCAAAATTAGCTGGGTACTGTGGCAGGTGCCTATAAGTCCCAGCTACTGCGGAAGCTGAGGCAGGAGGATTGCTTGAACCCAGGAGTGTGAGGTTTTTGTGAGCTAGGCTGATGCCATGTCACTCTAGCTTGGGCAACAGAAAAGAAAGACTATTCCAAGATACTACAGCAAGTTAGTGACACAACAGAATCCATGGTTCCTTAATATTCATTCCTCAGGATGCTAATAGGTGAACACACACCTGCCATGAAGGCTATGTTAAACAGTTCGATGAAAATACTTCAGATTGTATATGAAGTCAGCACATTGTGCCCCATGATTGCACTAATGTACACAATTATGATTTAATAAATTTTTTTTTAAAAAGTTCTATAGTCAAATCAATTTGAGAAACCATAGGTTGAAGAGTTTCCCTTAATGAAGAGCCTTTTAAAGCCTCTAATAAACTAATATGTACTTGGAATTTTCCAAAGACACTATCACAAATATATAGTATTTCTTCAATATATTGAACGATGAATATTTTGATTATGTTTGCTGCTGCTGCTGCTGTTGTGTATTTGCATATGTGATGTTTTTCTCGTTTAAGGAACATATTTACAAAGTACGTTTTGATAAATGCTCCACCAGGAAAATCTAGTTTGTGTTACATGGTCAAGAAAACTTTTCAGGAAAAACAATGCAATATTACAATGATAGAAACTAAGAACAGATTCTTTTCCACTTTCAAACATTACAATGAGACTCAGAAGTGAAATGGCTTCTTAAAGTATAACGTAGACGTTCAAATTAAATATATTTGTCACTATATCTTAAAATAAGAGAATCATAGCATTGTAATAACTTAATCACACCATCATACCCAGAGCCAGTGCTGTAGGTTCTAATAACTTAATTAAAAGTTTTTTTTTTTAATTTTTATTAAATCATAATTGTGTACATTGGTGCAATCATGGGGCACAATGTCCTGACTTTATATACAATCTGAAATATTTTCATTGAACTATTTAACATAGCCTTCACGGCCTTTTAATCACTGTATGAAGACATTTATATTCTACATTTAGTAATTTTCACTTGTACCCTTGAAGGTGCACTGTAAGTGTGATCCCACCAATCACCCTCCCTCCATCCATCCTCCCCCTCCCCTCCCCACCCTTGCCCCTTTTACCATTTCTTGTGCTATAACTGGGTTTTATCCTTCATATGTAAGCTATAGATTAGCTTCATAGTAGGGCTGAGTACATTGGATACTTTTTCTTCCATTCTTGAGATACTTTGCTAAGAAGAATATGTTCCAGCTCCATCCATGTAAACACAAAGGAGGTAAAGTCTCCATCTTTCTTTAAGG
>CAUYRH010123222.1:0-26586 GCA_963574655.1 Perodicticus potto
GACTCAGCCTGGTGATAAATCATTCTCCATTCCTATAATATTTAGAAGGTGGTCAGTAGTGCTGTTTCTATTATATAGCTCATTTCTACCCCCAGTACTACAGATCTGGCACTCATGTCTGTGAGTCTGTTTGGGTACCAAAGCTCCCCAGTGGAAGGCTCATGACAAAACAAACAGAGGAAAACCCAGAGGACACACTTACTCAAACACGAGTGACCCAAACATGAGCAGAGGAAAACCCAGAGGACACACTCACTCAAACACGAGTGACCGTCCGCACAGAAAGGCCTCTAGGTCGGGTATCAGAACCCACTTCCAAGTTTTGCCAACATGGACCTCGGCTCACGTATAAGCATGGTGTGCACACCTGTCCCTTTGAGGAGGACAGCCACCACTGGAAGGCAAGCCCCTGGATTTCATTCTCTGGCCCCAACAGAATCCTTTGATTTTTGCCCCGACCAGAAAATGTTAAATATGTTCTGAGGGCCCTGGCTCTGATGAGCTGTCATCTGAAATGAATTACCAAGACTCAGAGTCTGGATGTGAACAAAACTGCGGTGGCGTCTCTTTTGGAGCAGCGGCAGAGGCCCAGCCAACCCGAATATTTGGGGAGCCGTTCCGTGGGCAGGCAGAGTCCGACGCAGGACGCAGTTCTTGATCCTGCCTCGTGCACTGGGGCGGCTGCGACCACGCCGCCGATGCCTTGCAAACCGGGGACGATGCTGAGGGTTCCGAGTTCACGTGCGCTCTAGGAACTCCAGGTCTTTCTGGAAACCCCCCTATAAAACCTGGGCGTGCACGCAGGTATTTCTGAGCTCATCCGGCTCCAATTAAAACTCATATTTCCGGTCTCTGTTTCACCCAGACAACATCGAGTCAAACCACAAGGAAATCTGTTATCACTCCAATGGGTACATGTTTTTCATACCACTGAAATATTATATAAAATCGTAAACTGTTAAACGGGGAAGGAAAAATGAAATGCAGACCCCGATTCCCAGGCTACCTTTGTCTCACCTTCCAGGGGATGTGAACTGGGGGTCACAGCTGCATACCCAGGGCGTGAACCCGAAGATCAAAGCTTCCCACCCCCGCGGAAGCCCTCGCGGGGGCCCAATCCACACATCGCTCGTTCCGCCCGCCAGTCTCCACCATCTCGTTCCCTCCAACGCTGTAAAACGTTATTTGTTTGAATGACGTTTTTAAGTGCTCTGTGCAATTAAGTTTTAAAAGGCAGGGGGGCTAGTTTTCCATCAACGCGTGTATGAAATGCCCAATAAATGTGAAGTCCTTGGGTGTGTTCGGGGAGGACTAAAAAAAAGACAGTTTTTGAAAAGAACAGTCACTGGGAAGAGGTAAAGCCAAGGTGTTTCCCCCCTTGTAATATTAAATTTAAAAAAACCTTTAGAGGTGGAAATACGTCTATAGATCAAAGGATAGATGCCAAAGAAAACATATACCAGTTCCATACAGTGGAAACTCCATAGCTGACCACCTCCCTCCACTGACCACCTCCCTAAGTTGACCTAATTTTCATGGTCCAGGCATGCACCACAGGTACGTATCAGTACAGCAGGCCTCATTCCTTATTTGACCACCTCCATATGTTGACCAGTCTGTTACAGTCCCTTGGGTGGTCAACTTACAGAGGTACAAATTTGCATCTCACTTTCGTAAGAAACCAACTCCTTGACACAGTGTGGTGGCTCATTCCTGTAATCCCAGCACTCTGGGGGGGGGGCCGAGGCAGATGGATCGCTTGAGTTAAGGAGTTTGAGACCAGCCTGAGCAAGAACGAGAACCCATCTCTAAAAAATAGCATTGTGGCGGGTGCCTGTAGTCCCAGCTACTTGGGAGGCTGAGGCAAAAGAATCGCTTGAGCCCAGGAGTTTGAGGTTTCTGTGAGCTATGACACCAAGGCACTCTACCCAGGGTGACAGAGTGAGACTCCGTCTCAAAAAAAAAAAAAAAATGAAAACAGAGAAAAAGAAAGAAAAAGAAACCTACTCCTTTTAAGTATTAATAATTATCACAAAGAGAGTTCACCCAACCTTCACCTTGCTCTGTATGTTACTGATTCAAAAACATGTACTGCTCTTTCCTGTTCTCTGCCCACCGAAGTTAGGATTTGGTACTAAGTTTCTGTTACATGGGTGTTTATATTAGTTTTAAAGCATTTCTCTCTATGCCTTCCTTTGCTGGTGAAGCTCTTACAAAAATAAAAGCATAGTCCTGAGGCCTGATTCAAAACCAAGACTCATATTTATTACATATTGCTTAGACAGTGGTTTGAGAAAGCAGCGTATCCTTATTCTGTCTGTAAAACAGCATTAAATGCATAGACTCTGGGTAGATAAATCAATAAATAACATTCATCAACAATAAAGTAAAACTCAGGAAAAACAGTAAATTTAGATTGCAGTGAAATCAAAAAAGAGTCCTGGAAATACTTCTCAAATATCAAGCCATTCATCCCCCAGGCACACAGAAGATTCTAGACTTCCAACTCTATACCCTTGATTGAGAATATTCCTGGCTAAATAAAATGGACAGAGCAGTCTAACTTCAGCTGTAGTGAATAAACCACAGTGCCTGGTACATAGTTAGCTTGGTAGCTAATAAAATCATTTCACATTATGCAAACGTTAGGGAAGCTGTGGGCTTGACACCAATGAGTCATTCAAGGTAAATTTAAGGAAACAACTCTTACTGCCCACCACATGTGCCATTCTAAGCCACGTGTTTGCTCCTTTTATCTGTTTATCTTTTTAAAAATGTTGCCCATCCTTTCAACCTTTAAAACAGTGGAGTCCTGGCCCCTCTTGCTTTAGTTTTTAAGGTGAAATTTCACTAGCCACCCTAATGGGATGTTGAATAAAGCCTCGTGGTGAGTGCAAGAAACTTAGGCAAGATAAATTCCCCAAAAAGGAGTAGTCCTCTTGATACATTCAGGACTAGACATTAGTTGGGTAAAAGAAAAAGTTATTGGTAGAGTCACAAAAAAAGTGACCTGTACTGATGAAACATTTTCTCCTAATACAAAAATTAAGTGAATGCACAGAGGATGGTCTCGCCAATAACCCTTGTCTGTAAGCCAAACATTATGACTAACGCTCGTAGTTCATCGACACTCCTAGTTCATTGGTTTATGCGCAATGAAATTATGTAACTGGCATCAAGAGTTTGGGAATAAACACAACTGACTCTTGGAAAGCCCAAGTGAGGCCCAAAGAACCTCAACTAGGTCTGAGGGGAAATGGGCCAAACCCAGGTTTGGTTTTGACAGGCATCAGATCAAGGGGTTCTTTTCCAAGAGTATCATGGCAACAGCCAGTGCCACGTGGAGCCAGGGTCATTGGTACCCAGAGAGGTTGACCAGAGATGAGGTGGGGCCTGGAGCTTGACTGACCATAGGGCCAAAATTTTTCCTTTCTCCCAAACTATTCAGGAAATGAATGCCAGATCCAGACTTGAGAACTGTGAAATGATCACCGTGAGAATGAATACCACACACGCAACTCTTGCTTTGCCTCTGGGGAACCGTGCTGTGCAGTTCAAATGCATAACCCATAGGCAGCCAGGCCGCCTCATGGTCAAGTCCTGCACGGCACAGGCAGAGAGACAAAAGCCTACAGCCCAATAGCAATTGAAAATAATTGCAATCCTAGTTGTGTTCCACACTATCTTGAAAATAGCGCCATCGTACATCATTTAACCACTTAAATCTCCTTATCCTTCTGACACTCAGGATGTCTCTCTCACCCCAGAGTTGTTCTTAACACAACCTTCCTACTCCAAGCCCCTCAAACTCTTTCTTCAAAACTGGCTGGAAGCTCTTCCCTCTTTACTCCTTTTCCTTCCTTCCCCTTCTGTTGTTCTTTTCAATCCTCTGCCCTCACCAGTGCGAATTCTCCTTCACTCATCTCTTTCACACACTGAAGAGTGTGGAAGGCTTAGGAAACAAGCAGACAAAACAGGAAGGGCAGGGAAGACCACAGGACATAAGGCTGTGACTACAGGTGTTTGACATTGACTTATTGCAAGTTAATGTTGAATTCATCTTCACAGTGCTGCTCAGAGGTAGATGTTCCTGTCACACATATGAGCAGGTAGATTAAGAGACTCCATAATTGGCCCAGTACACGGAAGAGGCAGGAACCACATCCAAGATGTCGTGGCCTCAAAACCCACACTCATGACTACTGTCTGGCAGTGGCTTTTCCAGGAAGGAGCTCAACGGCACAAGGGTCTAGCTCCCTTCTCAGATAGCTGGGGTTTGAAGGTAGGGCTCAGGGTCAACTCGTCCAAGGTTTCAGAATCAACACAATGACATCTGTCAGTGAAAGGGTGTTAGAGACCAGAGCAGAAACAAGGAGGGTGGCCCTGGGAGGTAGACAGTAGGTGGAATTGCTGTTGCTGGCAAACTGGTTTCCTTCAGTTACCTGAAAAGCAAATACAGGGTGACCAGAGAGTTGTACATGGAATTTATGGTCACCCTGTATTGGGCAATTGGAGACCAGATTATTTGCATAGCCCATTTGCTTGTGGAAATAAAGGTTTTAGAGGAGCAGCAGGCCCTTGAATACAGGGCCCAGAAGGTTCTACAGGCAACTGACATTCCTTGTGATAACCTGGCTGTAGTAACAAAATATATGTAGTTAGATTATCTATGAAAATGATCTATGTTATGATTATCTATGAAAATGAACTTTCAGGGAGAATCTTGGTGCTACGTTTTATAAGACAATGGAACCAATGAGAGGGCCCCACAAACCCTTATGGGATCTACTCAGGGAAAAAAGGGACAAAATGAGTCATGTAAAAGGAAGTCATTAATAACTTGCAAAAACCCTCAAGGGATTAAGTATATAATGTACCAAGAAATTGGTTGGAATGTTTGGATGTTTGGTTTCAGTATAAGAAATAAAAGATTGGGAAGCAGACACGAGGAAAAACTAGGCCCGTCTGGGAATAGAGAAGTATTAATATCAGGCTCCCTTGACTGCCACATTGAACCACTTAGGAACAATGTGGATGAATGAACTCTCCAGGGTTATGCTAGTGCCCAGCGCATGAGGGTAGGAAAGGGTACAGTGGTGGACGTGAGCAAAGAGGATGTCAGTGCACAAGCTGTGCGTGTATGGAAAAGGCTGGATAAACTGTGTGAAATAGTTGTTTAGAAGAAATAGTCTCATATAGTTCATATATAACTTCATATAGTTATCTCTCATATATAACTTCATATAGTTATATCTGCTTTAAAAAGTTTCTGTATAGTAAGGTAAGGTATAAGCAAATGGATTAATAAAAATACTGAACTGGTCATGAGTTACAAGTTGCAAGTTAAGAAAGGGACTTAAGCGTGGGTTGCTGTACAAAGACATCTAAGCCATGTGTTGGGGTAACCAAGGAAGTAGCTACTCTGGCTTTCCTGCCCATTATTCCTTCATTATTTCTTCTAGCTGCAGAGAGACAGAGACAGAGACAAAGAATGAGAATACAGTAGAGCCTCTGTAAGTTGACCCCCCACGGGACTATAACAAACTGGGCAACATACCAAGGTGGTCAGAGTAAGGAATGAGGCCTGTTGTGCTGATACATACATGTGGTGCATGTCTGATCCATGAAAATTAAGTCAGCGTAAGGTGGTGGTCGACCTAGGAGAGGCCAACTGGAGGTTCTACTGTTTAGATCATAAGCCTGTGTGCAAGCGTGCATCTGTATAAGATTGCCTAACGATCATAAGCTGACCCACATTCCAGGGGCCATACCCTGGACCCTGTCAATGCTCAGTGACATTATCTGTAATATCTTCAACTCAAAACATTTCACTCCTAGACTAGAATGTTTTATTTTCACCCCTTTTCCTATGCTCTGATCTGCTAAAACTGTTCCCCTGCTTCCTAGAGGTCTCTCCACTTAATTCTCTGAATTATTAGTAGCCTGTTTTTACTTCCCTTCCCGCCCAGCTCAGACCACTTGGCTGCTCAGACAAACCACAACCCTACCAGGTTGTCAAGCAATGCTGGAGAAAAACAGTCCAAAACTCACAAGGCACGAGCATCCCTACACTGCCCTGTTTCCCTCACACAGAACATTCCATTTCTTTCTCTTGAATCGCAGAAAACTGATCATGTCTTGTTCCCTTTTTTCTCTCAGTCATTTGCCTCTTATTGGTGAATTCCACAACTTAGGTAGCTACCCTAGATACCGTATGAATAGTTAGTTAGACGAGACAGGGTGCAAGGACAGTCTTTACAAGGTGATGACTGTGGCAGTGGAGAGAAGTGAATGGCTTTGACACATGTGTAGGCAGCTGAATTGCAAGAATGTAGTAATGAGTTGGATGGAGGGAAGATGAGGGAGTGAGTGTGAGGCAGGAGGATTTCCAGAGTGAGCAACAAAGGGATGACATCTGTTATCAACACAGGAAAATGCATGGGGGAAACCCATGTTTGGATAGAAAAAAAAATTATTTATTTATTTACAGTCTTGCTGTGTCACTCCAGCTAGGTGCAGGGTTGTAATCATAGCTCGCTGCAGCCTCAAACTTCTGGGCTCCAGTGATCCTCCTGCCTCAGCCTCCATGGTAGCTGGGATTACGGCTGGATGGAATTTAAGGCTGGCAATAGTGAGGCCAGACAACTCTCCCCTTTAAAGAAATTTGTCTATGGAGGGAAAAAAAGGAGTCCAAGTGATGTCTTTCTGCTTTTTCTTAAAAACATGGAAGAGGTGTGTTTCAGTGATGATGGGAGGGAATTCTTAAAAAAGGAAAGATGAAAGATAAAGTCAGAACAAAGAGGCAGAGTTTGTGTTAGAAGCCCTGATGATGTACGTTACCATTTTTATTTCCTTCTATTTGGATAATCATGATGTGTTCCTGGGCCATTCATTGAGTAGGTATTTAGTCCCCAAATTCCCCTTGAATTCATTCCTTCCTCACGATCCTTAGCTTTGACTCCATCCTTACCACCTCTAGCGTGAATTAATGAAGTCGCTTTTCTCTGTAGTCCATATTCTATAAATTGCTGTAAAACTTATCCTTCTAAAATACGGATATAACCATGGCACTTCCCTGATTAAAGTGCCTAAATAATGACCTCTTTTTTATTATGTACAGAACCAAAACCAAACTCCTAAGCCTGGCATATTTAAGGCCTTTCACAATATTTCTCTTTCCTGTATTTCTTTTGCTTACCAAATCATCTGCATTTGCTGGTAATATCCACATTTGTTCTCAAATACTACGGTATAGAGAAAAGTCTATGATTCAAATGAACTTTTAGCAGAACTATTCATTAGAATCAACATCACTAGATTTTAAAATTTCTAATCCATGATTTGATATTTATTTGGCATCTGCTCTGTCTTGGATACTGTATTCTAAGTTTTAAGCATTTACAAGCTTAAGAAGGGCAGAAAATATCCCAAATATTTGTTTAAAAGGGAAGAATATAAGTGGGGCAACAGACATTTGAGTAAACTGCTGTGAGAGCCCCCAAGAAGGAGAAATGGCATTTTGTTTGATGGAAAGCAGCAGAAGCTTTGAACTCACAGGATGTGAATACTCATCTCTCTCTCACACTGGGTTACCCTGGGAAGGGGGAAGAGCCCGGAAAGATACAGGGGAAAATTCAGAAGCAGAACCCATAGCAATTAGATGCCCCAAGAAAAGGGAGAGTGGGAAATGGGCCTAGGTCAGCTCTAGAAAATGAAAAAGGTAAGAAGTGCGTGAGAAACCCCTGCAGCTGATTAAGCACTTGCCTACCTGGAATTGGTGGCTTTTCACAATGTTGTTTTCTAATGCTATTTAGAAATTATGTTCAGAGCCTACGAATATGTCTGTGGATTAATGGTTTTATTCTGGTTTCTCTCCTCCTCCTCCTCTATGGGCGACAGCTGCTCCTGGCTATGGTCGGCTCCCCCGATCAGGAGCTCCAGGAAGCTGCTGCTGGTTGCATATCCAACATTCGCAGGCTGGCTCTTGCCACAGAAAAGGCAAGATACACTTGAGATTGGAACTGACATTACGGAGCTACCCAATTTGACATGACACAGAACGTGGCCTTCCCATGGCCAGGAAACCTAAATCCGAAAACATCTTCAGCAAGTCCTTTAAACGGTCTTCATGGAAACACACCAGCTGAAAATGCAAACGATGCTTTTCCTGTGAAAATTGCATGGCTGCGTTTGTCCTGTTTAATGTTCCAGGAATCCGCTATGTAATAAAATGTAAAGCCAATAAATACGCAATCATTTCCCAAGAATTCACGAATCTATGTATATGGGATATATATATTTCGGTGATGCTTTTGTATTTGTGGTGATTTTAGTAAAGGACACGACCTTCACTTTGTGCTGTTTCATAGTCACGGATGTCTCTGGAATTCCCTTTCTGTTAAACCTTTCTGTCCTGTCATCACAGCTGTTTGATCCCTCGCAATCTGCGACAGAGCCCCGAGATGTGCTGATTTCACAAACTGTTATTAAACAGAATTTAGACTTAAGCAGCTGGACCTGGAGAGATTATCCCGAGGTCACCCCAATTTTCTCCTAGATACTATCAGACATCTCAGAAGATAATGTATAACAGTCCCCGTACCAAATAACGCAAATCACAAGAACATAAGCAAAGACGTTTGTGAACTCCCAGAGCCACGAGTTTTATTATATGTTTATTTCCCGCAGAGATTTACCAACATTTTATGGAAAGAAATTAAATTCATGCTGATGTAAGGATTATATCACTTCGCATAAAATTGCTTTGAATTTCTGAACTTCTTTTCGGCACACGAAGTACTTTTTAAAAAGTGGCTACAGAAGATTAATAGCGTTTTATCAGGTTCTAGAAAGATGAGAACCCATTTAAAAGAATCACATATGTAACCTCGGTGTGCTGAAATGTTTGGGAACCATGTGTCCAGGGCATGGTAATACTAGCCAGAAAAATAGTTTGGTATGCATCAGCTCCATAAACTGAAAATCTCTGTAAATGCATTCAAAAGCCATCACAGAGGTTTTATTGAAAAATATTAGATTCCGTATATGTTTGTCATCATTTGAAGAAGATAATAAGCTTAACTGAATTCAATATAAATAATTTGTATGAAACGAAAAGGCTGAACCAGATGAAAATGATAGCAGCGATGGAGGCTCCAATTAAAAAAAATAAAGCACTTCTAAGAATTCAAAGGTTTTATAAAACACCAATTCATCTTCACTGCTTTTCAAAGGAGCTTGTGAAAGAGGATAATACGAACAAGTAAATGGTATTATGCTCACTAAGAGATGCATTCAAATAACAGAGGAAATCCTTTAACTTCCAACCATAGACATTTCTCACGTTAAAAATCATTGTTCAGCTTTGTTTCACTAGCATTCAAAATCCATCAGAAACCACAGATGATGCAGCCGTGGGAAATGAATAAACATATTATTGTTATGTTATTATTAAAGGAAGATTCTATGACTGTCCTCAGATTTTGAAATATTCTCGAATGAGTGGGTCTTGGGAATAAAAGGACACAAAAACCAAAACAGAGCGACAACAAAAAGAACTTAAGAATGTCAGAGGGGGAGGTTGTTTCTTTACAAAGTGCTTGATACAAGGAAACGTAGGGATTCTGTTTTTATAATTAATAAATGCATAACACAGGGGCCACAGTGCCATTTTAAAAGAAACTAAGCACTCGAAAACAGATGAGAATATTAACGTCAAGGCTGTCTTGTCTGTTCCCAAAGAAGAATTTGTTTTTCATTCATAAACACCAGACATACATCATCTTTAGAGTAAACAAATGAGAAGTTGAATTTCAAGGTCAATGTTTTGGCTTGTTTTTACGAAGTAGCATCCTCTGGCTAGAAAAATCTCATATCTCACAGACACACATCCACACCCAGGAGTGATCACACCATTGTTTTGGTATCGCACGATGTGGGAGTGCTCACCATATTTTCATTAGTTTCTGTGCGAGGTGCTTGTATTTATGTTGACCTGTTTAAGACTGATGACCTTGATTCTTCATAAGTTTTCACTGAATAAAGTTTGAGGCTTTCTTCTTCCCTGAGACACTCAGGGAATACAATATAGTTTCTTGGTAATGGATGTCTGTTTCTGTTTGAAAGGGGTTTAAGGTGGAAGGAATTTTAAATAGATATTCTTTGATCTTCCAATCTCTTTAGTTTATAAGGATTCCTTTTAGAAATCCTTGCCACAATCCTCCTACTCCTTACAGTTGATGTTCTTTTGCTACTATCAGGATGACTTGTCCTAAAAATGACTTACTCCTTTAAAAATTTTTTTTCATAGAGGCTCTGAGGCTCTTTGACTCTGAGGTTCAGTATGGAGTCATCGGTTAACTTCTTTTTTTTTTTTCCAAAGTCTCCAAAAATAGAGAATATTTATTTTTACAAATAAAAATAGAAGATAATTTCAAAGAACAGATCATGCCAAATGTTATAGACAATAGAAAAAGAAGAAATACTTCAAAATCATTCTACTTCGCCTGAATATACCTGATATTAAAATTAGAAAAAATATAGTATTATAAATGGAAATTACAAATATATTTCACTTATAAATGAGGATGCAATATTCTAAACAACATATTAACAAGTTGAATTAAAAATTATTGTTCAAATAATGTACTTTGGTCAATATTAAATCCAATTTATGTGAGAATTAGTCACTGTTTTCTTTTCTTTTTTTTTTTTCCTTCCTCTCACCCCTCCCTCCTTCTCTCTCAGATAGACATAGTTTTTATCTGACAATGTGAATGTTACTTTTTTTGCATGATTATTATTATTATTATTATTCTTGCTCAATATTTCGTTGCAGCAATCATCTGATTTCTTTTCCGATTGTATTAATCTTCGTTTGTTCTTTTTGAGGTTTTTGTTTCTTGTCCTTATCTTAAACATTGTTATTGCTATTAAATTTTAAGCCTCTTTAATTTTGTGAAGGCAAAAAGTGGAAATGAGATAAACACATGTACATGAATAGAGAAAATAAGAAACATTAAAAAAAAAAGCATTTTGGTCCAATTGTAAAATCAAGCATGATTGTTATTTTTAATGCTGTTACCCTAATCGCAAAAACGTTTCTTTAATTTTCTCATATCTGATTACTACTGTGGTTAAGCATTTTTAGAATATTATTGACCAATAAAATATGTTTTTGGGAAATTGTTCGGTTTTTTTCCTTTTTTCTTTCTTATCTTTTTATGTCTGGTGGTTTTTCTAACCAATGTTGTGACCAGTTAATGTATTAATACTGTGTCGCATGTGCAAAATTATTTTTTCTTAATTTTTCTCTTGTAAACAACTTCACGATGTTTGGGAAAATACATTTGAAATTTATGTGAGCCCAAAATAGATTAACATTTTTGTTTACTTTTTTCTGCTGCTACTTTTGCTAATGTTAGCTCAGTTTTGTTGATACCCATTTATCAATAATTCCATTTTTTACTATAAAACAACAATTTTATCTACATAAAGTTAGAAAACATAGACATGTAGGGAAGAGAAACTGATTATGACATTTGCACTACTCAACTAATGTTAATACATGCATGTTTTTACAAGGATTTTAAGAAAGAGTTCAAGGTAGAAGGGTAATAGGTATGATGCTTATAATCTGTTTGATTTGATTTATATATATATATATATACACATATATATTCATGCTGGATTAATGAGTTATCTGTGAAGAGTGAGATAATTTTTATTACCTTTTAGTTTTCTTGTAATTTTCTATGCAATGATTTTTGTAATCAGAGATATGAAATAAAATAAAGACTAGATAAAAATTTTTTTTTCATCTCTGAAAGTAAATGTCAGGTAGCTGTGTCTTTAGGGCCCTATTTTGATAGAGTCCAGCATTACCATAATACATCGCTAAGGCATCCACATGAGACTGAGAGACTAGCATTCAAAATATTTGGAAAATTTACTTCAATTTAGGAAAATGAGAATCTTGGTGGTAGATGAACCAACTCAGAGCTGTAAGCAAATCCTTTTTCTTTTTCTAAACTGATGGGATTAGGCAAACAAGAGAAAGAAAATTTTGTAGTCCAAATCGCATTTAAAATGTTTAATCTCATTTCATAAAGATTTGGGGATGGAATAGGCTGTGTCTATTCCCGTAATTCAATGAAAACAATAAGGAAATTCGCTTATTTAAGACTCTTGCTGCTTCACATTAATTAAAGGTCCCCCCAAATCAAATGGGTCCATATGTACTTAAGAGTAAACCATGAAACTCGCCCTAAATAAGAATAGAGTACAAAGGGAATAAATTAACTTTTATATGATGCTACTATATGCAAGCATTATATTAGATATTTTGTACTCATGATCAGGAGAATTAAAATACAGGAGAATTGATAAAATACATACGCTTATATCTAACCAGCTTCCATTTAGGGCATAATCATTCTGCCAGGTCAATTTGGCAATGCATATCAAAAGCATTTTAATTTTTGTGTGCCTTGTGGGTTACACCCAAAGATTTATCTGCAGTGGCATCCACCACACTATTTTTTATAATGGTAAAAATGTTATGAAAATTTGGGTTAATTCAATTATGATACAATCACATAATGAAAATGTGTTGAAGAATAAGAATGACATAAAAATCTTTTCAGAATATATTGTTAAATTGAAGAGCTTATTCTAAAGCAGTATAATTCATGATCTGTGTGTATATGACTTAATAAAAAAAATAAATGGAATTGTATAATTAAAAAAATAAAGCCGTATATATAGCACAAGCACATCTAAAAAATTATATGCACATAGCTAGTCACAGAGAAGGGTAGACCTGATTTTATATACCCCGAAGCGTAAATGAGTGATTATTCATTCCTAAAAGGTGGAATGAGATTTCTATTTCCTCTTTTGCTCATCTGTGTCTTCTAATCTATTTCACAGTGAACCTGAATTTTTTTTCTAAATAAAAACACTCCCAATTAATTTTACTTTCTTATCATTTGGAAACTTCCAAGGCAGACCTTCTTCCTATTTCCTAATGCTAGCTTTAAAAAGGAAATCTTCAGTTTAAAAATGGGATACACGCACATACGTAAGATAAGAGTTCATTCTTCCATACGAGAAAAACAGCTCAACATCTGGAACGCCATAAAAATATTCTTAATCTATAAAATACATGTGTTTAATAGCTTTAAACTGCAACTACGTATAGCAAAGTGCCTACAACTGAAACAGACTCTAGCGGCTCCCATGTAAATTTCAACCATGCCCTTATTTGTTTCCTGTCACTAGATTGCATCATACAATATTTATTTAAAGAAAAAAAATTTTTTTGACCCATTCGTTTGTGTATTCCCGCATGGATGCCTAAGATGTATAATATTGTGATTCCCTGAGTCTCATTCTATATTTTGCCTGAATAGATCCAAGAGAAGTACAGTCCCAACCAAAATGTGCCAACTAGTAAGTAAATATAGGACAGAATCACAGACCCATGTTCTCTTTTAAACATCTCGTTTTTGCCCTTTGTGCTATTTCTTTATGCTCTAATCATTACATTAATTTCCCCTCATTCCAACATTCTGTTTTCTCTGACAAATAGTCATTACATTTTCTGACTCTTAAAATATTTTATGCTTCACTTTCTATAAATGCAAGATGTAAAGTTGATATTTCAACATGTTGCTGATGCGTAATGGTTGTGGCTGACTTGAAATCTTATAACAGATGGAATCCTTCTACTCCCAATCCATTATTTTTCAAATTTTCAAGTAAAAGTGACTTATTCTTTATTTGCATCTGTCAAGACAAAAGGAAGCTTTTCTTTTGCTCATTCACGTCACCCTGATTTATTACTCGATAAAAGACATCCTTTACAAATTACATAATTGGCCTGTGAGGTTCAGAGTTAAGATTTGTCATTATGGTTTAGAATTACGTCCTAATTTATTTTCATGATTGAAAGACATCTTAGTGTATATCAGTATGGTTCTTATAGACTTGAAGAATCTGTAGCTGCTTGGCTTGCTCATCAAGGAAAACTGTATGTATATCATAAGGGCATCAGATAGGAGAGTGTGGATCATTAAAAGAAAATCCTTTCTCACTATTTGGAAAAAGAACTGACCTTTGCCATTAAATTATTTACATTTGCAGTTACAAACCTAAATGTCCACAAGTACCAGCCAAACAATCTAAAACAAAAAAGCTAGACATGTTTTGGGGTTTTTTTTTCCAGATAGTGAGTGATACAATTGCCCATTGACTTTCAGCCTCCATGTCTGGGAGACACATGAGAGTGGTGGAGACTGTAGCAAACTGGAGAACACAGACAAATTCCTACTCAACTTCAGATAATTGTTGCCAGAGCTTACAACTGTTCAATAGAAACTCCTTTTTTATTGTCCACCTCCCATAGTTTAAATATGGTAGATAGCTGGATTAGTCTACTAGGGTGCCATAACAGAATACTGAAGACTGGGTGGCTTGCCCAACAGAAAAATATCTTTTTTTACAGTTCTGGAGGAGGGAAGTCCAAGATCAAGGTGCCAGAAGGTTGGTTTCTGCTGCAGCCTCTCTTCCTGGCTTTTAGCCAGCCACCTCCTAGTTGCATCTTCACCTGGACTTCTCTCTCTGCGTATGTCAGAAAGAGAGATCAATCTTTGACATCTGTTCTTCTGATACAGACACCAGTCCTATAAAATAGGGCTCCCTCCTTATTATCTCATTTAACCTTAATTACCTCCTTAAGATAAATCTGTCTCCAAATGCTGTCAAATTGGGGCTTAGAGCTTCGATATATTTTGAAAGCCACAATCCTATAGGCCAGAATTCTTTGGCATAAGAGCCACCACCATTGATTGTAGAAAAATCAATTCTGGATCTGATATGGCCTCAGTTTTCCCAGTCTGTGATGTTATCACCTTTATTTATTAGAATAAGAGTTTAAGTCCTGACATTAGTATCCCTAAAGATACCTGGAGCTGATCAATAGAAAAACCAAAGAGCATAATTTGTGAAGAAGGACATGTGTCAGAACTATCTTGGTCCATATAGATTCACAGTAAGATCTCAGTGCTACAAAATAAGGCATTGAGCAGGTTGGCCGGAATCTGGTAGAAATTCAGAAAAATTCTTCTGAAATGCAAACAATCATAATGGTAAGTTTGGGGTCAAAGAATTCACAGAAGCAAAGACATCTTTTAGGCCAACTCCTGCCCTCATGTAGGTAAGTACCAGAACTGCTCAGAACAGTGGCCTATGTGCCTCTCCTCCCTAAGACAGATTGGACAGAGGCCAGATAAAGAAGGCTAAAAAAACCTCGAGAATTACTTTGAGAAACCTGAGCTTAATCCTACAGGCCAGTATTCTTTGGACCTGTTGCATAAAACCAATCTAGGTACCTGTTAAAAAGCAAAGTTCCAGGCCCTGTCCCAAACTACTGAATCCAAATCTCGGATTCAGTAGTTTGGGAAGCCCAAAACTGCAAATTCCTCAGACTGTAGTCACTCGATTTTAACCATGAGGACAAAAAAAAAAAAAAAAACAAACAAAACCCCAACTATACAAAGGGTTCCTTAAAGTTAACCTGGTAAGGGTACAATAAATAGATTATCGAGAATAAACGAGACCAATAAATATTTTGCTACATTGAGCCTGTATAAAGTTGTAGGGGGCCAAGACTAAGGAATAGGAATAAAAAGTATTAGAATAAAACGTTAGGAAAAAATTGGCATAACTAAGTCTTACAAGTAACCAGTAATGTTGATTTCTTACCCCTTAGAGAATGAGTCTACTACTATGGAATGAGCACCACCTCCATGCAACCCTGCTATACCGCCAGAGCAGGGCCATCCAACAGAAATAGAAAATGAGCCACTGCCCTAATTAAAAATTTTCTAGTAGTTGTAGTAAAACAAAAAAAAAAGGAAAAAGAAAACATGAAATTAATTCATTTAACCCAGTGCACCTAAAATTAGAATTTAAGCATTGAATCAATATAAAAGTTAATAATATATTTTCCCTTTGCACTAAGTCTTGAAAACTGGCATGTATTTTAAATGTACAGCACAGTTAAAATAGTGAGTGATAGAATTGTCCATTGATTTTCAGCCGCCATGTCTGGGAGACACATGGGAGTGGTGGAGACTGTGGCAAACTGGAGGATACAAATTACTACTCAACTTCAGATAATTGTTGTCAAATCTTACATGTAATAGAAACTCATTTTTTATAGTCCATCTCCCAAATTTTCAATATGGCAACTGGATTAGTCTACTAGGGCGCCATAACAGAATACTGCAGACTGGGTGGCTCAACTCCCTGTTTGACAGCCTCATTTCAATTGCTCAACTGCCAGATATGGCCAGTGGGCACCATGTTGAGTCTTAGTCCATCCACTTGGCTAGCTTAGGGATTTCTTTTATCAACACAGTTGCTTTGTTTATGTGCGTTTTCATTACTTCTTTGGGTGATGCCAGGTAACCAACCATTTTGTCATTCCAAAGGCATTGAAGTCCTAAGACAATCCCCACACGCTTCTTCAGTCAGTTTAGTCTATTTCAAATTCTGAATGAGCCAAGTTTTCCCAGTGTGTGATTCACTGAATGAAAATTAGGTATTTCAGAAGGTAGAGTCATGCTTTGGGAACCACAGTAAGGTCTTGCAACTGTGCCACTCCTAAATGCCAAGATGACTTGAAAAAAATGGCCTTTACTCTCAAAAGTTCTGCTGTGTGACGTTTAGATTGTGCTAAAAGGCAAATATGAATTTTCTGCAACTCCTGTGTGCAATTAAGCACTTTTAGAAAAAGAGGCTGAAGCCCTCTGAAAAGTCCATGCTTGAGCTGTGAGAAATATTTCTCTGGTGGGATACTGCCATGAGAATTTGCTCAATTTGCATTGTGGACGGAATCCAGACTTACCCAATGAATAAGGATAGTGAGGCTGGTCCCTTGACGGCTTGCAAATATTCTCTGTCTGCTTTTCCACGATCTTCCCTCTTCCTTCATTTGCAGAGAAAATTGTGGCCCCATGCGAACCTCATCCAGCTTAAATGTTGCACATGTGTGGGGACGAGCTCATGGCAGGCCCCCGATTTTTCTTTAAAGCAGACGTGTTGCCTTCTTCATGCTTTGATGGTCGTCCCTAATCTTCAAATGCAAGGTGTAAAACATTAAGGGATCACCTTGATTATTTTGTCCTGTTTGAAGCCATAAACAGCTGCTGAGGTTGATTTAAAACAGAAGACGAGCTAATGTGTTCTCATCTCCGAGGCCGATTTATTTGGGTTATTCTCTTCAACTGAACTAATCATGCGCTAAAACAACAAACTGGGAGGTGTAAAGGAAAGGAGGGTCTTTTCTTCTCTGCCTAGGAGTGTCACGAATATGTAAGACAGATGTTGGAGGCAGATGTGTTCCAGCCAAGACTTGTGGCTGGTCTACACGGAGTTCTAATGCAGATCCTACTCCAGGGCCCTCAGGAGCCAAAACAGGCTTTCCCTGCACTGTTGCTAGATGAAGTTTTCCTGTTTTGGATAATTTTATTAATAATTTTCTCAGAAAGTTTTTTTTTTTTAATTTATGCTGTTTAGGCCGAGGACTGGTGTTACAGGGAAGAAATGAGGAATTCCTTATAAGCACTGAAAAACCTTCACTTTATTCAGTTTATCAGAGGGAGTCCTGGTCTTTCACTTGATCAGAGGAAATTAACATGAATGTCTTTGATTTCCCTTTCCTCAGTTCAATTCATTCCAATTTCAACCCACCTCCCCAGTCTTTACCTCCCACTATTCTCCTTCAAATATATTCTACACGTAGTCTGGTCCAAAAAAAAAAAAAAACAGAATTCGCATATGTTGACTCAGATGTGAAAAAATTTACGTAACTTCCTTTAATTTTTTACACGTCTTTCCACTGATGGGTGAAAAACTTGACTTTGCCAATTAAAAGTGTCTAGCCTCTTTTGATTAAAAATAGCCGCTTTTGGCTAACTGCTTGCATCTCTCGGAGTTTTTCCCCCTTTGCAAGTGTTAGCGAGCATTCTCTCCTTCCCGTGCTGCTTTCCCTCCTGGGCCCCTGTGGGCAGGGGAGTCTTGGGGCAGAGGGAAGTGTAGGAACCTTCAAGAACATCCCACTACCCTGCTTGCCCCCACATCACCAGCCTGCAACTTCATCCTCCTGACCTTGATGAAGGCAGTTTGGGTCACAGGGAATTGTGTTGGTGGCTGATGACATGTAGCTGGTGTTTGCAGGCCATTGAGGGCACCTGTGTTGATACCTGGTGTCACTCATGGATCTTAGCCTAGAAGCCCCTACCTCCGATGCCTGTCTTTGAGGTGCCAGCCCCTCTGGAATCTGAGTTATCTCAACATTGCTGGCTCTCCCAGGATGCTGATGCTGGGAGCTGCTAGCTGCTTACCCCGCCTGACAAAATCATGCATGGGCACTTATGAGGCAGCCTTAAGCTCACGGGCTTAAAATCTCCCTCAGCCAGGCCAGACGTGGTACTTTGCTGAGACTGGACCTTCCTTGAGAGGCTTAAACCCCTCCAGGCTCCTTCTGATATTATATTTTGTATTTCCTCCAGCTCCAAAGTAGGCCAAGCTCTTGCAACCAACCCCTTTCCTTCCCTTCTCGCCCTCCCAGGAGTCTCCTCCCAACACAGGAGGTTTTTTTCACCCCTCTGCGTGGCAGGAACTTTTTTGAACCATTTTTCTTTTTTTGTTTCTCTGAGGCCAAGCCTCCAAACCTTGCTTCTTTCTATAAAAACTCTGCTGTGAGAGGTCAGAGAAAAACTTCTACACCTGCTTGAAAGTCTGATTTTCAGAGACTAGTATTTATTTGCACACTTTGTTTTGAAAATCTCGTTTGAAACGGCGAGCTGAGCAAAGATTTCTTTGTTCTGGGTGGCATTCCGCCTCCCTTTCTGCTGCAAAAAATTATCTTCAGCTTCTTGGCTTAAACAGAGGGAAGCCTGCAAGGTTTTAAAAACAACCAACTCACCAAACTAACAAATAAGAAAACCGACTCTGGAAATAACTAAGGAGGAAAAAAAATACATCATAGGGTGTTTCAAAATACTGCCTGTTACAGTCCTCCAAACCAAACTGTTTCTCTTCCACGAATATGCTGCACCGTTCAGCTTCCACGACTCCTCGGAGTTGTCCTGCTCTCTTCAGCGGACTCCCAGCATTTAGTATTAACTTCATCCTTGCCTGGCTGTTGCCCGGCTCTTTTTCTTTGATTAGTGCATGTGATTTCTCCCCTCATTCCAGATTTCTGAAAAGAAAAATCAGCGATGAAAATGACTTTGTACTGGTCAGAACCGAACTGCTGGGCCACGCGCTTTCCCTGGGAGCCTGCTTCCACGGAGATACAAGTGACAATACAAAACATAATGTGTGATAGAGAGATGTTCTGGGTAAGCTGACGTCCTGTGGGGCAGCTCTCAGTCCTGTCCTTGGTGGGGATGACCTTGCCTGCTGAGGTTTCAGTAAAGGGGCTTGAACCCACACAGAGTGAAAAACGCAGCCACCTCCCAGTATTTCCAGGCATTGGTGAGTGGGACGGATCTTTCCATGTTACCTTACGAACCTGCTTGGGGCCTGATCAGGCTTCCAATCCTCTGATCTCACCTCTTCCAAGTATTCCCTTTTCCCTCCTCCCTTCATCACCTTGTGATCTCAGACATGAAACACAGCCCTTTCTTCTTTAATTTCCCGAGTAGGAGTGTACTGACCATCTAGGGGTAGAGCGGGACTAAGCAAGCTTGACTGTCTTCCCACACTTTGGTTCTGTCTTCCGGCCTTTCTCACAACCAACCCCCTCTCACTGACATCACCAGCCTCTTTGGGCTCTTTCTTCCTCACCCTCTATTTTCCTCTTGCACACCTTCTCCTCATCCCCAGCACCCTCCACGATGCTATCCTCAGAGATTTAAGTACTTCCATATTGATTCACTCTTGTTGTGTAAGGAGCCATTGCCAACAGACAGCTGTTTGTTGAGTGAGCGCCTGGTCAACGATTTGACCTGGACTCAGCTGGGCACCTGCTTGCACCTGCTGTCATCTGTGAGTTGCTTTTGCCTTTGTCTTGAATATGTGGGGCCCTGTCTGGGACGCTTGTGCTGACTTCCATCTGTTCCATGCAGTCTCTCATCCTCCAGGAGTTTGGACTGGGCTTATGTAGGTTGCTCTGGGTTCCCCAAGGGAACAATCAGAAGCACGCAAGGATTCTTGAACCCTGGGGACGACTGGTAGACCATCCCTTCTGTTGCATTCTATCAATCAAAGCAAGTCATAGAGTCTGCACTTGATGGAGAGAGCTACAGCCCGGTCACCTTACAAAGACGTGTGCATATGGTAGATTTGGGGAGAGGACTCGTGGGACAACTCCCAGACAATCTCTTTCCACAACCAAAATAATCTTTGATTTATTTATTTATTTATTAAATCATAGCTGTGTACATTAGTGCAATCATGGGGTACAGTATGCGGGCTTCATATACAATCTGAAATATTTTCATCCAACTGTTTTGACATAACCTTCATGAGATTTTCTCATTTATTATGTGAAAACATTTGTGCTCACTATCCTTAATCATCAGAGAAATGCAAATCAAAACTACCTTAAGATAGTTTTCAAGTCATCTATAGATAGTAGATAGACATCTATAGATAGTCATCTAACTCCAGTAAGATTAGCCCACATAACAAAATCCCAAAACCGGAGATGCTGGCGTGGATGTGGAGAAAAGGGAACACTTCTACATTGCTGGTGGGAATGCAAAGTAATACGTTCCTTTTGGAAAGACGTTTGGAGAATACTCAGAGATCTAAAAATAGATCTGCCATTTGATCCTATAATTCCTTTACTTGGTATATACCCAGAAGACCAAAAATCACATTATAACATAGATATCTGTACCAGAATGTTTATGGCAGCCCAATTCATAATTGCTAAGTCATGGAAGAAGCCCAAGTGCCCATTGATCCATGAATGGATTAATAAATTATGGTACATATATACCATGGAATATTACGCAGCCTTAAAGAAAGATGGAGACTTTACCTCTTTCATATTTACATGGATGGAGCTGGAACACATTCTTCTTAGCAAAGTATCTCAAGAATGGAAGAAAAAGTATCCAATGTATACAACCCTACTATGAAGCTAATTTATAGCTTTCATATGTAGGCAAAATAGTCTTTTAAGTTAGTTTTACCGAAAATACGGAAATTTCTTTCCACTCAGGAGGATCTTGCAGCCACCTCTTAGAATTTCTGGCTTTTTTTCTTCCCAAGAATACATAGAAAAAGTGTGAGTGTGTTTAAGTTAGACTAGGGGTTTCTTTTATCGGCACAGTTGCTTTCTTCATTGGTTGATGTGGACAAGTGGTAAAAAATAATCATTTTTGCTCCTGGAATTATGGTGGTCATTTAATTTTTTAATCTTCAAAACTTGAGATTTTGTCCTCGAGATAAGCAAACAATATAAATGCATATTAATTTGCCTTATTTTAATTCATCCCACGTAAAATTACATAAGAACATACATCCCATGTGGTGGTGATCAGACAGGTTTCTAACTACCCTGATATTTGCTGGGAAAACAAATGAGTCGACCACAAACCGTGAAACAGATTTTAAAGCACTGGAGATAATTATGTGTTACAAAATGCCTCTTGGGGCAAAGGTCCTTTTTTACTCAATTTTCAATAATGACAGAGTTAATAAAGAACTAAGAGTATTGAACCTCTGTGAAAGTCATAATAAAAAAAAAAGCATAGCATTTCTTTCCTTGGGAAAAGGAAAGACACTGATGAGGAAAAAATAATCAGATCTGGGAAAACAAATAGTTTTAGGGCACTGGCAAAAAAAAAATTATAAAAGATGTAATGGGAGGAGAGAAGTCCAGAGATCTGGATGCTCTTTAAACAAACAATTTTGGCAGGTGAACAAACCGTATGGGAAGTGCAGGACAGGGAACAGGATGCCAAATTAGTGAAGCAGAACTGTGCAAAGTTCTGAAAAGCGAATTAGAGAACCATGAAAAGATGTCCAACCAGATCGCCAAGGATGAACAAAAAGAAGGGACCCGAAGGTGCAGGGACCACATCAAAAGCAAGAAAATCAATGCGGCGTGGGGGAGACATAAAAGGCATCGGGAAGCTGTTAATCTGCTGCACTAATAAAAACCCAGTTATTACGGACAGCGTTGCCATTCAGTTGAATAATAACCAGTCCTGGATTTGACATACAGTATTTCTTTGCAGGCCTGTTGCCTGGCTCCACAATCAGCATCTACTAAAATGCTTTCAGTTGAAAATAGCAGAAACCCTAACTCGAAATGGATTTTAAAACAATGGGAAGTTGGCCAAGCACAGTGGCTCATGCCTGTTATCCCAGCCCTTTGGAAGGCTGAAGCCAGAGGATAACTCAAGGCTAGGAATTGAGACCAGCCTGGGCAACATAGTGATATCTCATCTCTACAAAAAAAAATATATTTTTTTTAATTGGCTAGGCATGGTAGTACACATTTCTAGTCCCAGGTACTTGGGAGGCTGAGACATGAGGATGGAGGAGGCAGTGAACTGTAATCACGCCCGACTGGGCAACAGAGTGAGACCCTGTCTTTAAAGGGGACATGTAAAGAGATTTATTGGCTCATATAAATGATTTATTGGTTCATGCAAACCAAAGATAAAGTGATCTTTAGGTAGGGTTTGATCAGGGTTTGAAATTCTCTTTCTCTGAAATTATCTTGGCCATGCCCTTCTGTCTATGTTGGTTTTCTTCTCAGCTGGCTTCTTCATGGTCACAAAATGGCTGCAGCAATTCCAGATCTCACACCCTCACACTGGGCTTCACACTGAATGAACTGACTCAGGTCATTACCACATAGATTGGGTTAGGCCTAGGTGAGTCCTTTCCTGAAAAAACAGTTACTGATAAGGGGATTTATGCTGATTTACCCAGGCCATGTATAGGAGCAGAACCCAACCTTTTGGCACCAGGGACCAGTTTCATGAAAGACAATTTTTCCACAGATGGAAAGAGGGTGGGGATATGCTCATATGGAGTGCATAACCCAGATCCCTCCCATGGACGCAGCTTACAGGCGGGTTTGCACTCCTATGAATCTCATGCAGCGGCTCTCAATCTGTGGGTTGGGACCCCTTTTTAACAATGAAAATACATTGCGGCATTAGGAAGGTTGAGAACCACTGATCTAATGCCTCTGCTGATGTGACACAAGGCAGAGCTCAAGTGCTGATGTGAACCATGGGGAGCAGCTGCAAATACAGATGAAGCTTTGCTTGCTCACCTCCCATTATGCTCTCAGTTCCTGACTGGCCATGGTACCTGCAGCCCAGATACAGAGACTGGAACGTGGGGGGCTCCATCTCACCCAAACCACGTGGCTGATACTTTAAATGGATTAAGTGTGCGGTGGAGGGGGTCAGTAAAACGCCTCTGCGCCATGGAGGAGAAGCAGGAATAGACCTTTTTATGAGTCTCTTCTGGGTTGGGCAAATAAACAGGGGACTAGTCAGAAACAAGGCTACTATGTAGCAAACTGGGGCGGGCTTGAAAACATTCTCAGTTTTCCACCAAGTAGAATGTAAAAGAAAAAGAAAAAAAAATTTTTTTAAAAAAGGAAAGAAAACATTCTTAAGGAGTGAACATCAGCCTGGATCTATCCAACTTCTGCCTGAAAGAAAAGCAACAGTTTTATGTATTAAAAGTGCAAATAGTTTCTCTGCAGCCACCTGCGGTCTAACTTAATGTAATCACTGGATTCACAGGGACGTGAATACACATCTCTCTCTCACACTGCCGAAAACATTTCAATGCAAATTCAGTTCTTCCATATATTAATTATTGTTGGAATAAATTCTACTTCAATTCCAATAAAATTTGGCAGTTGATAATACATGTGGAAGATACCTTCTACACTCTTACAGGAAGAAAAGTTGATTTTTGCTCTTAAAGGGTTTTTCCTTATAATTCCTACCCTTGATGTCTCTGAAATTTCTAGAAAAACATTTTTCTCTCTTAGAGGAAATGTCTAGAGTGAGCCTCAAAACCTCATCTGCAAAATAAGACTAATTTCATCTACTTTATAGGGTGTCAGTTGGAGCTAACGTATGAAAACTAAGTACAACAGTATTGGGCATATCTGATACGTCATTATTATATAAGCAATATGTCAAATCATTATACTATGTAACAATATCACTATTACCATATTTTACCGGTATTCACCCAGTCCTCAGGCTAGACCTAGAAGTTGATATCACCACATTTTACAGAGGATGTACAGAGAGGTAATAAATTAGGCTTTGGTTTTCTAAGGTACTGGAGTGTTATATCTTTTTCTCTTGGTAAGTTACTGAGTAAGATTCCCATGTTAAAAATAACTCTGGATTTACTAATCTTGCGCTAAAAGTTTTGTCTGGTTACTCCCCTACTTACTTGGTTGAAACTCAACAAATACATAAATGAGAAACGATTTCTGCTCTTCATTCACAGTCAAAGCTACCTTATTGTGTCTTCATTTTCTTGACAGGTCTCCGTATCTCACTATGAAAGTTTTGAGACACAGCATGTTATGGTCCATTATTTCACTTCTAGGGAACACAGTTGACAGCGTCCTTTCTGATGCGCCCATGCAAGTGTCAACTTGTTTAGCTTAACAGTGTTGCTGGGAGGGTTTCATTTATCTCCACCTGAGGGGATTTTACATTTCTTGATTTTTGTGTCTCTCAAAACTTTCATAACGGCCCATGTATCTTCCTGTCTCCCTTTTTTATTTTGAGTTTACAGATTAAATAATCTTACCATTAGACATCTGACACTTAAGTAATTGTTAATAATATTATCAAAGGAATGTGTGAAGGAAATATAATGTTGATTTACAAAGAAAAAAGGGCTTACAGGGAAGGTAGAAACCCTAATTCTCACAGGACCACTGTGGCCTATTATATGAGTAAAGGGATATAAAAATTAGAGAAAGCTCAAACTAGCTGTGGAAATTAGGAAGAGGCAGCATCTACACTTCAGAAATGTAGAATTTCTGTTAAATATAATGGGAATGGAAACAAGCTAAAGGAAGCCATGAAAGGTCGATTATAAATACCGTTTTACACACTGCTTTTATCATCCAGCAATGTGCCTTGAAAATTTTTCCAGGTGAATATCAATAGTACTGCTTCAATTGTTTATAAACATTTCAATATCAGTATGCATGAGGATTTATTTAATTCTTGGTAACATGTAGATTGCATCAATTTTCCCTTTTATGAAAACGACATTGAATATCAAACATGTTTCTTATTTTTAAAGGCAACTGCTTGCAGAGTGAAGATTGTAATTTTTGAAAATTATGAAGAAAAAAAGCAAATAAAACCAAGTGTAACAAAGATAGAAGCAAAAGAAATCACAAAGAAGTCAAACATAGCAAAATAAGATGAAGGAAGAGCAAATATATAAATGTTTTGGGGTCCAAAGCCACTCAACTGTATTAAGTTTATATAAGGTACCAAGAGTTATACATGAAAATAAAAGATGTGCAAAGATAAACTAAGTCATGGTTGCACGAAGGACTTGAATTCTTCCCTTCACTCTGCTCTGACATTACCCATGTTGGTTTCATTTTTGGCTTATAGCAAGATGGCTACAGCAATTTCAAGTGTCATAGCAGAAATAGGAATATTTGAGTGGAGATAGAGACTAGGGCTCTTGCTCAGATGAAGGAAATTTTCCAGAGGCTACCTACCTACCAGTGCACTTCCTTTTGGCCAGCACTTGCTCTCATACCCAATAAACAATCAAACGAAAAATGTAATGGATTTACCCTCTGACCAATGAAATCTTTACCTGAGATAATTAGCTACGTGGGAAAGAGGAGGCTATCTAAACAAAACTGAGGTTCTATGGGAAGGAAGGGGATAAATGGATTCTGGATGGGCAACCCCTGTGGATAACAACACCAGATAAATGTTGACCAAAGGAAAGTTGATATATACCAAATAAACTGAAGGGAAAAAAAAGTATTATCAAGGATCAATACTTGTTTTACTTAATGATAAATTCACCACAAAAGCATAATTATACTGATTCTGTATTTGCCTAAAATTATAGCCTCAAAATACATGGAAAAAAATAAGCATAAATATAATATAAATATAAATAATCTATAAATATATATATGCAGAAATATAAATATAGAATATAAACAAGCTATAATTTTAGGTCATAGTGGAAAATGTTAAACATGTCCTCATCAAAGACAGATTGAGCAGAACAAAATTTAGTAATAATTGAGAAAATATAAACAGAATTATTAAGCTTGCCATAATTGATATATATTTGCATATATGCATTGTGTGTGTACATAGTCCTACAAACAAAACATAGTAAATACATATTTTCTTTTTTTTTTTTTATTTATTATTTATTTTTTTTTTGAGACAGAGCCTCAAGCTGTCACCCTGGATAGAGTGCTGTGGCATCACAGCTCACAGCAACCTCCAATTCCTGGGCTCAAGCGAGTCTCCTGCCTCTGCCTCCCAAGTAGCTGGGACTACAGGC
>CAUYRH010123226.1:0-20599 GCA_963574655.1 Perodicticus potto
CAAGTACCTGGGACTGCAGGTGCCCACCACAATGCCTGGCCATTTTTTGGTTGCAGTCGTCATTGTTGTTTGGCGGGCCCAGGCTGGATTCGAACCTGCCAGCTCAGGTGTATGTGGCTGGCACCTTAGCCTGTTGAGCCACAGGCGCCAAGCCCATCATATGTCTTGTACCTAAATATCTAATGCTTTAAATGGCAAAAAAAAAAACCCACAATAAGTGGACGTGGGGGAGATCAGAGAGATCAGACAGCTAGCAGCCTTCAGACCAAACATGTTAGGTTCCAATAAGCAGTTAATATTGTTGTGAAACTTGGCAAGTGCTAAAATAAATCTTAGAAAAGAATGTCTGAGAGCAGTCACTTGGAATTCTTCTATGCAGTAAGCTTCCAGCTGGTTAATAAAGCCCTTCCTCTATAAATGTGGCATTTGGGTGCTCTTTCTCTCCATTGGGCCTCATGTTCCTGCAACATTTTTGGTTCCCTGACCAGGAAGTAAGATCACCCCTGGAGAGAACACATACCTGGTAGTTGCCACCAATCCTCTGGACACCCACATGGGGGCCCATGATCGAACTGGGCAAAGTGAACCTCTGAGTGCGCCAGGGAGGTAGTTTGGCCTCCCTGTGTGAATGCCTTGGCTGGGCAGAGAAAGGACCCCATTGGTGGGTCTTCAAGGAGTCAAACACCGGGAGGAACTGGCACACAGGAACAGGTTCCTACACAGGGAGATGGCTAAGGCAAGGTATGATCAATCTGGGGATCCCACTACAATTTTAGTGGAAGAAGGAGTCTGATAAACTCCTTGGGCATTAGATAACCAGCAGGTCATTAGATAACCTCAACAGAGAGGTGTGTGAGAGTGTGTGGATGTGGTGTGACTAAGAGAACTCTGAGGGTGGAGTTGGACCTCCCTTCACTGGGCTTAGGGGAGTGTTGGTTTGCCTCCTATGGCGAAGTGGCAGCTCAAGTGGGAAATCAAGGCTTCCCAGGTTAAGAAATGGGTTGGAATTGTGTGTATGTGAGTGGTGGAGTTTTGCCCCCCTACCCCCGCCCATTTATGGGGTGAAACGAATGTGTGAGTGTGCCCTTCTTCCCTGCTCCAACTTTGCCCCCTGGCTATTCTGAGAGAAACTGAAAGTTCTAGGTTTTCTGCTTTCTGTCTATGGCTGTAGCCACATGGCCATGTGGGTCTTGGGCGAAAATGAAAAGACATTAGAAAGGATGTTGTTGTAGTTTTGTTACTGGAATTTCTTCAGTGAGTCTTTGGTCTCAGGAATTTAAGAATTGAGCCCACGGGCCATAGATCAGTGATAAAATGGGATTTTGTTGGACTGACGGGCAGGCAGAGGGAGTGGAGAGTGCCAGAGCTATTGGCACAGAGGCCGTGCCTTGGAAAGTGTTGTGGTTTGGGCAGTCTGTTGAGCTCTGGATGGCCCTTGAAAATCTGAGGGAGAGAATGAAAATCTCGGGCTGGGCAAGGTAGTATCCATATTAGCAAAAGGTCTCCAAGGTGAACAGCCTCTGGAATGGCTGAGGAGATCCAGGTCAGAGGTTTCCTACCTAAGTCCTTTTTCTTTTTCTTTTTTTGTTTTTTTTTTTGTTTTTTTTTTTTTTTTTGAGACAGAGCCTCAAGCCGTCACCCTGGATAGAGTGCTGTGGCATCACAGCTTACAGCAACCTCCAATTCCTGGGCTCAAGCGAGTCTCCTGCCTCAGCCTCCCAAGTAGCTGGGACTACAGGCACCTGCCACAACACCCAGCCATTTTTTGGTTGCAGCCGTCATTGTTGTTTGGCGGGCCCGGGCTGGATTCAAACCCGCCAGCTCAGGTGTACGTGGCTGGCACCTTAGCCTGCTAAGCCACACGCGCCGAGCCCATAAGTCCTTTTTCTGGACTTATTGGTAGATGGAAACATACCCTTACAAATTGAATGGGTGTTCTAGCAAATGAATGAAGTAGCTCCTCACCTTGGACAAGTTTATTAGGTATTTGCAGTGGTTTGTGTCTGGGGAAGGGATTAGGGTATGTGCTCCTTAGTCAGGGTGGAGCCATCCAAAATGTTTGGGACTGCTTTGTTCTTGACCTTGCTGGGTCTCAGAGGGTTTGTGCCTGAAGATGGGAGTCTGATGTCTGAGCCCACCCAAGCCTGAAAAATGGGGGTTCCCTGTCCAGCCCTGAGTGGGAAAATCTGTATCAATGTTATATCTCATAAAATGTCTCTCATTTGTAAAATGTAATAATTTTGTTGTTTAAATTATTGGGGAAACCGAGTCTTTGTCAAAGGATAAAGATTCTTGCCTTTTAAGCCTTCTAATTATCAGTTTGGCCAAGTGAATGGGTGACTTCATGGTAAACTGGGATCCTGTTTGGTGGGAACTGAGTTTTTTGGGTTTTTTGTTTTTTGTTTTTTTTTGTTTTTTTTTTTTTTGAGACAGAGCCTCAAGCTATCACCCTGGATAGAGTGCTGTAGCATCACAGCTCACAGCAACCTCCAACTCCTGGGCTCAAGCGAGTCTCCTGCCTCTGCCTCCCAAGTAGCTAGGACTACATGCACCTGCCACAACGCCCGGCTATTTTTTGGTTGTAGTGGTCATTGTTGGTTGGCGGGCCCAGACTGGATTCGAACCTTCCAGCTCAGGTGTACGTGGCTGGCACCTTAGCCCGTTGAGCCACAGGTGCTGAGCAGGTTGGTAATAATTTTAATTCATCTAAAAAAAGAAAGTGTTTTTTATGTAACTGCCTAAGTCCAAAGTTTAACCTAAAAAGAAAAAGGAATATTAAAAGAAGCTGACCAGGTGGCGCCTATGGCTCATCGAGTAGGGCGCCAGCCCCATATACTGAGGGTGGCGGGTTCAAAAATGGCCTCCGCCAAACTGCAAAAACAAAAAAATAGCTGGGCATTGTGGTGGATGTCTGTAGTCCCAGCTACTCGGGAGGCTGAGGCAAGAGAACTGCCTAAGCCCAGGAGTTGGAAGTTGCTGTGAGCTGTGTGATGCCATGGTACTCTACAGAGGGTGATAAAGTGAGACTCTGTCTCTACAAAAAAAAAAAAAAGAGAGAGAGAGAGGCTGACAAATTCTCTCAAATTGAAATTCCTGATGTCCTTGGAAATTGAAAACCTTTCAAACTAAAAGCAGATTTTTAGAAATTTCATTGAATAGTTAACATATAGGCTCAGCACCTGTGGCTCAATGGGCTAAGGTGCCAGCCACATACACCTGAGCTGGTGGGTTCGAATCCAGCCCGGGCCCGCCAAACAACAATGGTAGCTGCAACCAAAAAATGGCTGGGCATTTTGGTGGGCACCTGTAGTCCCAGCTACTTGGGAGGCGGAGGCAGGAGACTCATTTGAGCCCAGGAATCAGAGGTTGCTGTGAGCTGTGATGCCACAGCACTCTATCCAGGGTGATAGCTTTAGGCTCTGTCTCAAAAAAAAAAAAAAAGAAAGAAAGAAAGAAAGAAAAGTTAACATATCTATGAGTATTGCTAACCTAACTTCAAACAGAACAGAAATTGGTTACATAGAACTGGGCTAGTTTCTTATGACTTTTTGTTCAAAATATTGTTGGTTCTTTTTATGTTCTGTTTTCCAGAAGTCAAGAAAATAATTTTTTGTCTTTTGTGCTGTGTAGCTTTTCAAGCAATGTATGTACTTATGAGCAGAATTTGAAACATGTATTTTTTTTCTCTCTCCTTGATTTCTCTGGAAATTGAAAGCCATTTGTAAATAAATATTCTTAATTTCTGACAATACAGTTATTTGCACAAGTTCAATAAGAATATGTTTTGTTCTATAGGACATGATGAAGGCACTGGTTATTTTACCAGGGCTTTGTCTAGATAGCACTTCCAGAGATATCCAGACTGCATTAAGGAATTCAGGTTGACTTTATAAGGCCAATAAAAAAAAGCCCTTTGGAAAACTGGCCAGATACGCATCAGTAACATTTCCTGACCTGTGATAAGTAACGAAGATCACTTGCTGATGGTCCCGGGAATCAAAATGTGCTTGGGGACCTCAAGAGAAGAGGAATTACCCAATGCATACAGGTATCTAATGGCACAGATGAAACCTGGGCTCATGAAAGGTTTTCAAGAAAGGCCAGCCTGAGATTCCTTATAAAAGGCTCCAGCAAAGCCAATTTTAAAGGAAATAAGAGGCTAGATGGCCAATAATTATTCTTGGTGCACTTGATGCAAATAATCAGACCCAGTATACCAAAGGTACAGTTTATTTTGCCAACTAAGTTAGTTCTGCTATACTTTGTCTTTAGTAAAGAGAGAAATTAGAGGGAGAAAAAATGGTTCAAAGAGAAAAAAGCCTGTGGCCCACCTGTATTAAATCCCAGCCTTGTCTGCACTGTCAACTCATAAAATGAGACATAATTGTTTTACTAAATTAATCTGTTAAATGAGACTAAGAGACTGGCCAAAGAGTATAGAATTATATACAGTAGTTACATTTACTCTGAAGCCTTAAGACTCAACAAAGGTTGCCTGTTGGCTACACTAGAAAAATTTGTGCAGTATTAAATTTTATCTATTGTATCTATATAGATACCTCAGGAAAAATTAAAACCTAAGGTGAGAATTTCCCAGTAAATGGTGCAACTATAGCATTGCATCCTACTGTGCCTAATCTGTATACTCTGCTGAGTCTGCTGCCAGCAGAAGCCAAGTGGCTCACTTGCTTGGACTTAAAAGATGCCTTTTTCAGGATAAGGCTGGTTTCATGAAGCTAGAGGGTGTTTCCTTTCCAGTAGGAAAGACCAGACATGGAAACTGTGATCCAGTATACAAGGACCAGGTTGCCACAGGGGTTCAAAACACTCATGAGTTTTAGAGAAGCACTGGCTTGTGACCTCCAGAAATTTCCAGCTGAGGAATTAGGGTGTGTGCTGCTCCAATATGTGGATGACCTCCTTTTAGGGTACCTTACCCAGGAGGGCTGTGCCCAAGGCACAGACTATCTTTTATGACATCTAGACGTATGTGGCTACAAAGTGTCCAAATGAAAGGCTCAAATTTGCCAGTGGCAAGTACGTTATCTAGGATTTGCTAGGACCTAAAATGGAGGCAGGTCTTTAATCGCCTCCCCACCCTCGTGAGCTGAAAGCAGATTTGGGAATTCTTAGGCGTGGTTGGCTTTTGTCATCTTTGGATCCCAACTTTGCCATCTTGGCTAAGCCCTTGTAGGAAACAACTAAAGGAGAGGAAGGAGAGCCCTTAGAATGGGGAGGAGAACAAGAACATGCCTTCTCCCAGCTAAATATGAGACTGATAAATGCACCTGCATTGGGGTTACCAGACTTGGCCAAGCCCTTCACTCTGTATATCCCAGAGAGGAAAGATGTCTGTAGGTGTATTAACCCAGATGATTTGGTCCTGGCCAAGGCCTGTAGCTTGCCTCTCTAAGCAATTGGATGGAGTGACAAAAGGATGGCCACCATGCTTATGGGCTATAGATGCTACTGCTCTCCTTGTGCAAGAAGCCAATAAGCTGACTCTAGGGCAGGAACTCAGAGTGAAAGTACCCCACTCTGTGGTCACTTTAATGGACACTAAAAGACATTTTTGGCTCTCTAATGTAAGAACACCCTGAACCCAGCCATGCTCCTTCCAGTCAGTGGAAGAGAGACTGAGCATGACTGTACAGAAGTTATAGACAATGTGTATTCTAGCAGACCTGACTTACATGACCAGCCTTGGACAGTTGTAAACTGGGACTTGTATGTAGACTGAAGCAGTTACATGACAGCGCAAGGTGATCAATGGGCTGGGTATGCAGTGGTTACCTTAACAGAGACTGTAGAGGCTAAGCCCCTATCCCAAGGAACATTGGCTCAGAAGGCTGAGTTAATTGCCTTGAGTTGAGCCTTAGAACTAAGTCAAAGGAAAAATGTGAATGCTTTTCTGACTCTCCAAGCATGTGGGACATTGTACAAGGAGGAGGGACTATTAAATTCTGGAGAAAAGGACCTTAAGTATTAGCAGGAGATACTTCAGTTGCTAGAGGCAGTATGAAAACCCTGGAAGGTGGCAATGATGGACTGTCATGGATATCAAGGAGATGCTTCCACCATTGCTAAAGGGAACACTAGGGTCGGTACTAAGGCAAAAAGGGCTGCATCCAAACTATGCCAGGTGTCACAAGTGGCTCCCCTCAACCCATGGGTTCTGGAGCTCACCCTTATCTATTCCCAGGAGCAGAAGGAATGGTTGGCAGTGGAGGGGAGCCAGGAAGCAGAGGGAAGATGGATAAAGATGCCAGACAGACGAGTAGCAGTCCCCCAGATTCTAGGAGCCACCGTGGTGACAGAAGTATTTGATGAAGTTGCTGGGCCGATACTTCTACATCTCCCACCTGGCAGCCCTGGCCAAAACTGTCAGTCCACAATATGTCACCTACAACCAGTTCAATGCACACCAAGGACTGATGGTCACCCCAGGAATCAAGTTGTATGGAGCAATGCCCTTTGAGGACTTCAAGGTAGACTTTACTGAAATGCTCAGGTTTAGAGGGAACAAGTACTTGCTGGTGATGATCTATCAGATTTGGAGTAGGTAAAAGCCTTCCCCACTGGAATAAAAAGGATTCCAAAAGTAGTGAAAGTATTGCCCAGCAAAATCATCCCATGATTTAGATTGCCATTCTGATTTAAATTTGATAGTGGGCTAGCCTTCAGAACAGAACTAGTGCAAATAACAAGCTAAAGTTTTTTTGTTCTTTGTTTTTTGTTTTTGAGACAGAGCCTCAAGCTGTCACCCTGGATAGGGTGCCATGGCATCACAGCTCACAGCAACCTCCAATTCCTGGGCTCAAGTGAGTCTCCTGCCTCTGCCTCCCAAGTAGCTGGGACCACAGGTGCCCGCCACAATGCCCGGCCATTTTTTGGTTGCAGCCATCATTGTCGTTTGGCAGGCCCAGGTTGGATTTTAACCTGCCAGCTCAGGTGTACATGGCTGGTGCGTTAGCCCGTTGAGCCACAGGCGCTGAGCCTAAGCTAAAGTTTTGAATAACTTATAGGCCTCAAAGCTTAGACAGAGTAAAGTGCATGAACAGGACCATAAGAGCAAAAAATGGCAAACTCTGCCAGGAAGCAAAGCTCAATTGGATATAGGCCTTGCCACTGGTGTTGTTCAAAGAGGCCTCTGTCAATCCACTGCAATTTAGCAGAAACTCCTAAAAGAATTGGGAAAGACTGAACTGAATAGACAAAAACCCTAGAAAGAATAGCAAGGAAAATCTCCACTGGGGTAATTAACCGTGTTCTGTTTATTCTTTTGTGTCTGTACATCCTTTCTCTCTGGAGGATCAAGGAGACCAAGTCTAGGTCTAGAATCAGAAACTAGTCCCCCTGATACCAAGGTAGAAAGGACTTTCCACCATCATCCTGACCACATGAACAGCAGTGAAAGTGGAAGGAATCCTCACTTGGAGTCATCACAGCTGGCTGAATAGGACTTCACTGCCCCTTGGGAAGTAAAGATAACTTTTAAGACAGTCAACATGCCCTGCTCCAGCCACATACTGGAAGCTTGCTGGACAACACATGGCTGAAGCCTGAGGAAACTCCTCAAGGGACTTGTCTTAATTGGACTTTGGACTTTGGGGGGAAAAAGGGGGGCATTTCACAGAGAAAAATAAAAACTCATATGTATATTAGCCCCCCACCATGGTACTATTAAGGCCTGAGTAGAGAACCCAAGAAGAGTCACAGTCCCTAAGACCTCAGTGCTAAAAAGTAAATATTGGCACCTACAGAAACAAGCTGATATTGAGACCCCAAATTAAAATATATTGGAGTCTCAAAAGGAGGGAATGAGAAAGGATACCTGAGAAGGGTGAGGTGTAGGAGAACAGGTCTTCTCAAGGAGACCACAAGGATACACCTGCAGGGTCCTCTCCATGATGACTCAGCCCTTAGGAATTTGTAAGCTTAACTTCCTGGAACTTGGAAATTTCCAAGTTCTGTGAAATCCTGTAGTTCTGTGGGGGCTGGAGTAGTATCTCCCACTTGATTCAAACTGGCCAATGAGAAGGGTACCTGTGGGGTGGAACTTTTTGACTGTCAATAACAAGGGAAAGACCAAGCCAGTTGGAGAGTGTGGCCATTTGAAATTCTTATATGCCATAAGCTCCTGGCTGAAGAATAAAGCCCTTGCTCTTAAAAAAGAAAAAAAGAAAGAAAGAAAGAGCGTGGTGCCTGTGGCTCATTGAGTAGGGTGCTGGCCCCATATACCGAAGGTGGTGGGTTCAAACCCGGCCTCAGCCAAACTGCAAAACAGAAAAATAGCCAGGCGTTGTGGCAGGCGCCTGTAGTCTCAGCTACTTGAGAGACTGAGACAAGAGAATTGCCTAAGCCCAGGAGTTGGAAGTTGCTGTGAGCTGTGTGACGCCATGGCACTCTACTGAGGGCAAGAAAGTGAGACTCTGTCTCTACAAAAAAAAAGAAAGAAAGAAAAGAACGTCTGCAATCCTTATTGATACTGAAAAACTAGGAAAATGTGAAGGATTAAATAGGAAATAAAATGAAAGTTGTTTATCCCACATCAGAAGTCAGAATATATGACTTCATTCTTGATTTTGAGTAACTGGCTGGGACCACAGGCACCGGCCACAATACCCAGCCATTTCTTTGTTGTTGTTGTTGCAACTGTCATTGTTTTTAGCTGACCCGGACTGGGGCCCTACCCACTGAGCTACGGGTGCCACCCAAAACTACTTTTGTTTAAGGTCCAATTCAGTTGTTGAGTCATTCCTCTCCATGCACATAGTCCAAAGAGGTCAGAATTTGTTGCCCATTCATCTGTGTTTTCATAGCCATTTATTTATTTATTTAGAGACAGAGTCTCACTCTGTTTTCCTGTCTAGAGTGCTATGGCACCAGCTCAGCTCACAGCAACCTCAGACTCTTGGGCTCAAGTGATCCTCCTACCTTTTGAGTAGCTGGAACTACAATTAACTCCCCACACACAATGCCCAGCTGACTTTTCTATTTTTTAGTAGAGATGGAGTCTTGCTTTTGCTCAGGCTGGTTCAGGATTCCTGAGCTCAAGCAATCCTCTGGCCTTGATTTCTCAGAGTGCTAGGATTATAGGTGTGAGCCACCACACTCAAGTCTATAGCCCTTTTTTTTTTTATTTTAATTAATTAATTTATTTATTTATTTTGCAGTTTTTGGCCGGGGCTGAATTTGAACCCATGACCTCTGGCATATGGGACCAGCACCCTACTCCTTTGAGCCACAGGCACTATCTATTTTTTTTTTTTTTTGAGACAGAGTCTCAAGCTATCGCCTGGGTTGAGTGCTGTGTCATCGTAGCTCACAACAACCTTCAACTTGGGCTCAATCAATCCTCTTGCCTCGGTTTTTCTATTTTTAGTAGAGACGGGGTCTCACTTTTGCTCAGGCTGGTCTCAAACTCCTGAGCTCAAGCAGTCCACCCGCCTCAGCCTCCCAGAGTGCTACAATTACAGGCATGAGCCACCCCGCCCGGCCTTATAGCCCTTAATTTGTGCCTCTCTTACAGCTTTGAAACCCTTTAACCACCTGTTTGCCATTGCGCTTACTTTTCATTCATTTTACATTTATTCACTTATTCAAAAAGTATTTATTGGATGGGCATGGTGACACTCTCCTTTGGTAGGTGGCATGCTTCCAAGTATTGGTCAATTTCCTTCAGATTTTCATATTTCTGAGAGTAAAGTTGTTTGGGTTGTTTTTGAGACAGAGCCTCAAGCTGTCACCCTGGAGAGAGTGCTGTGGCATCATAGCTCACAGCAACTTCCAATTCCTGGACTCAAGTGAGTCTCTTGCCTCTGCCTCCCAAGTAGCTGGGACTACAGGCGCCCGCCACAATGCCCAGCTATTTTTTGGTTGCAGCCATCATCGCTGTTTGGTAGGCCTGGGCTGGATTCAAACCTGCCAGCTCAGGAGTACATGGCTGGCACCTTAGCCCATTGAGCCACAGGCGCTGAGCTGAGAATAAAGTTTCTTGTAATATTCCTTAAGGATTTTTTGAATTTCTGAGGGGTCTGTAGTTATTTCGTCTTTACCATTTCTGATTGATGAAATTAGAGATTTTACTCTTTTTTTCCTGGTTAGGTTAGCCAAAGGTTTATCTACTTTATTGACCTTTTCAAAAAACCAACTTTTTTATTTATTGATCTGTTGTATAATTCTTTTGTTTTCAATTTCATTTAATTCTGCTCTAATTTTTAGTTATTTCTTTTCTTCTTCTGGGTTTGGGGTTGGAATGTTCTTCCTTCTCCAGTTGCTTGAGATGTCCCATTAAGTCATTAACTTCCTCTCTTTCCGTTTTCTTGAAGAAGGCTTGCGGTGCTATAAATTTCCCTCTTAGGACTGCCTTTGCAGTATTCCAGAGGTTCTGATAATTTGTGTCTTCATTGTCATTTTGTTCCAAAAATTTGGTAATTTCCTTCTTAATCTCGTCTATGACCCATCTATCCTTCAGCATAAGGTTATTTAGCTCCCATGTTTTTGTGTGAGTATGCAGCTTCCTATTGTTATTGAGTTCAGCTTTTATTCCATGATGGTTGGAGAAGATGCAAGGAATAATTTCTATTCTTTTAAATTTGTTGAGGTTAGACTTGTGACCTAGATGTGATCAATTTTGGAGTATGTTCCATGGGGTATTGAGAAGAATGTGCATTCAATTTTATTAGGATGAAATGTTCTGTAGATGTCTGTTAAATCCAGTTGTTGAATGGTTAAGTTTAAATCTAAAATTTCTTTGGTTAGCTTCTTTTTGGAGGATCTATCCAACACTGCTAAAGGAATATTAAAATCTCCAACTATGGCTCTGTGCCTGTGGCTAATGGGCTAAGGCGCCAGCCACGTACACCTGAACTGGCGGGTTCGAATCCAGCCTGGGCCCACCAAACAATGACAGCTGCAACCAAAAAAATGGCCAGGCATTGTGGCGGGTGCCTGTAGTCCCAGCTACTTGGGAGGAAGAGGCAAGTGACTCACTTGAGCCCAGGAATTGGAAGTTGCTGTGAGCTGTGATGCCATAGCACTCTATCCAGGATGACAGCTTGAGGCTCTGTCTCAAAAAAAAAAAAAAAAAAAAAAATCTCCAACTACAATGGAGCTGGAAGAAATCAAGTTACTCATGTCTATTAGAGTTTTTCTTATAAATTGAGGCACATTCTGGTTGGGTGTATAAATATTAGTAATTGAAATCTCATTGTATTGAGTAGTACCTTTAACAAATATGAAATGTCCGGCTTTATCCTTCCTTACTTTGGTTAGTTTAAAGCCTATTGTATCTGCGAATAAGATTGCAGCACTTGCTTTTTTCTGTTTTCCATTTGCTTGGAATGTAGATGAAAATCCCTTCACCCTGAGTCTAAATTTATCTTTTAAGTGAGATGAGATTCTTGTATGCAACAGATATCTGGCCTGAGTTTTTTTTTTTTTTTTTGAGACAGAGCCTCAAGCTGTCACCCTGGATAGAGCGCCATGGCATCACAACTCACAGCAACCTCCAATTCCTGGGCTCAAGCGAGTCTCTTGCCTCCGCCTCCCAAGTAGCTGGGACTACAGGCACCCGCCACAACGCCCAGCCATTTTTGGTTGCAGCCGTCATTGTTGTTTGGTGGGCACGGGCTGGATTCGAACCCTCCAGCTCAGGTGTACGTGGCTGGCACTTTAGCCCACTGAGCCACAGGCGCTGAGCCTCTCCCTCTTCTTATAAGGCCATCAATCCTATCAAATTCGAACCTCACCCTTATGACCTCATTCAAAATTACCTTATTTAATTACCTCCCAAATACCCATCTCCAGGTACAGTCATGTTGGGACTCCAACATATGAATTTAGAGGGAAAACAATTCATCCCACAGCAATGTATTCTTTGGTGCCTGGCTTTTTTTCTATCAACATGATGCTTTTGAAATTTCCCCTTTAGTGAATCTAAAACTTTTGAGATGCTTTTGAGATAGATTGCATATCTCAGTAGTTCATTCTTTCTTATTCAGGAGTCCCCAGAATGGTTCATAGGAACTATTATGAATAAAGCTCCTATGAACACTGTGTCCAGACCTTTCTGCGATCTTATGTTTTTCTTTTTCTTTTAATAGAGATAGTATCTTTCTATGCTGCCCAGGCCAGCTTTGAACTCCAGGACTCAAATGATTCACCTGCCTCAGCCTCCTGAGTTGCTGGGATTACAGTGATGAGCCACCACACCCAGTTATTTCTATTTTTCTTGTATTTGTTTCCTAGGGCTGCTGTAATAAATGACCACAAACTAGGTGGCTTAAAACAACAGGAGTTTATTCTCTTGCAGTTCAAGAGGCCAGAAGTCTAAAGTCAAGGTGTCAGCCAGGAGATCTGAGGGGGGGGTCTATCTGTTTCATGTCTCTCTCATAGCTTCCGGTGGTTGCTGGGAACCCTTGGCATAACTTAGCTTGTAGACACATCACTAAAATCTTTGCCTCCCTTGTTGCCTTGCCTTCTTCCCTCTGTCTCTGTATGTCCCCTCCATATAAGGACAATAGTCATTGGATTTAGGGCCCATTCTACTCCAGTTTGATCTCCATTTATCTGCAAAGACTCTACTTCCGAATAAGGGTCACATTCTCATTCACGTTCTGAGATTCTAGGTAGATGTGAATGATAGAGGGGCACAATTTAAACCACTACAGGCAAATACCTTGGAGCTTGAATTATTGAGCCATATGGTATATTCTCTAAATTCTTATATCCCTAAATTGTACCTATGGTCCTTTTGGCCTTCTTGTCTTCTGGTAGTTGGAGGTATGGTACTTTTACTCAAGGCAGCGGTTTTAACAAACGAGAGGAATAGCAGCTGGAAAAGTCACAGCTCCCAATATATTGCTATTTATAATTTCTCCTACAGATGACAGAATTTTATTTCTAGAAAATCCTAAGGAAGCCACATAAAGAATATTAGAGCTAATAAATGAGTTCAGCAAGGTTGTAGTATATGAGATCAATTGTATTTCTATAGCATGCAATCAACAATCTGAAAACAGAATTAAGAAAGCAATTACATTATAATAATATTATAAGGAAAGTTCTAGAAATAAATTTAACAAAATAACTGAAAAGTACAGAACATCATTGGAAAAATTAAAGGATACCTATAATGTGTTGTGGGAGTAGAAAAAGAGGGGAAGGGCAGTACCTGTGGCTCATCAAGTAGAGCACTGGCCCCATATACCGAAGGTGGCAAGTTCAAGCCCAACCTTGGCGAACTGCAAAACAGAAAATTAGCCAGGTGTTGTGGCGGGCGCCTGTAGTCCCAGCTACTCGGGAGGCTGAGGCAAGAGAATCGCCTAAGCCCAGGAGTTGGAGGTTGCTGTGAGCTATGTGACACCAGGGCACTCTACCGAGCGCGATAAAGTGAGACTCTGTCTCTATTAAAAAAAAAAAGAAAGAAAGAAAGAAAAAAGGGGGGAAATATTAAGGGATAACTAAATAAGTGGAAATGTTCAGGGATTGGAAGACAATACTCGTCAAATTGAGCTACTGATTCAATGCAGTTCTTATCAAAATCCCAGTTGGCTTCTTTACAGAAATTGACAAGCTGATCCTAAAATTCATGTGGAAATTCAAGGGACCCAGAAGAGCCCAAAATATCTTGAAATAGTAGACAAAAGTCGTACGACTCACACTTCCCGTTACCAAAACTTACTGCAAAGTTGTAATAATCAGAACAGTTAGTATTGACAAAAGAGTAATAAACAAAATTGAGCATCAAGAAATAGAGCCTCCTCTGGGCGGTGCCTGTGGCTCATCGAGTAGGGCCCTGGCCCCATATACCGAAGGTTGCAGGTTCAAACCCAGCCTCGCCCGAACTGCAAAACAGAAAAATAGCCGGGCGTTGTGGCAGGCGCCTGTAGTCCCAGCTACTCGGGAGGCTGAGGCAAGAGAATTGCCTAACCCCAGGAGTTGGAGGTTGCTGTGAGCTGTGTGACGCCACAGCACTCTACCAAGGGTGATAAAGTGAGACTCTTGTCTCTACAAAAAAAAAAGAAAGAAAGAAAAGAAAAAGAAATAGAGCCTCTTCTTATGGTCAATTGATTTTGGGGAGAGGAGGGAGACACAAGGTCTTGCTGTGTTGCTCAGTCTGGTCCAAAACCTATAGCCACAAGTAATCCTCCTGCTGTGGCCTTTCAAAATGCTTGCATTATAGGCATGAGCCACCACACCAAGGTCAATTGATTTTTTTTTTACAAGGATATCAAGATAATTCAATAGGGGAAAAATATATGCCAACCTAACCTATGAGAGTTGACATGGGAAATAAAACTTAACTGCCATCCTAGGATCAGGGTCTCTTGAGGAACTTTGATTTCTTAAGTGTACGGATAACTCTGGTTACTTCTAAAGCTTAGCAACACTATCCTTTTCTGTCATGATCTTCCTCCTTGTATATAAGACCTTTGAATTGTTTCCAGGTTTTGGCAATAATGAAAAAGCCCCTACACTATTTATGTCGAGCTTTGTATGAACACAATTTGCTTGGGTAAATTCCTAAGACTGGTATTGCTGGATCATATGATAAATGAATGTTGACTTTATAACTGCCAAACTTTTTTCCAAACTTATGAATGATTTTGCATTCCCACCAGTAATATCTAAGAACTACAGCTATTCTACATCGTTGTCAGAACTCAATATTGTCAGTTTTTGTTTTGTTTTAATCATTCTAATAAATATGTAGTAATATCTCATTGTGTTTTAATTTGCCTTTTCTAGGGACTAATGATGTTGGGAGTCTTTTCATGTGCCTAATTGTCATTTGTATAGTTTCTTTGTTAAAGTACATGTTCAAATCCTTTATACAATTTTTATTGGGTTGTTTATTCCTCTATCATTATTATTATTATTATTATTTTGAGACATAGTCTCACTGTGTTGTCCAGGCTAGAGTGCTGTGCCCTCGGCCTAGTTCACAGCAAATGTCAAACTCCTGGGTTCAAATGATCCTCCTGCTTCAGCCTCCCCAGTAGCTGAGATTACAGGCTAATTTTTTTTATTTTTAATAGATATGGGGTCTTGCTGTTGCTCAGGCTGTTGAACTCCTGAGTTCAAGGGATCTTCCAGCCTCTGCCTTATTATTCCCTTATTATTGAGTTGAGAATTTTTTTTTTTTTTTTTGAAACAGAGTCTCACTATGTCACTCTTGGTAGAGCGTTGTGGCATCACAGCTTACAGCAACCTCAAACTCTTGGGCTTAAGCAATTCTCTTGCCTCAGCCTCCCAAGTAGCTGGGACTACAGGTGCCCACCACAACGCCTGGCTATTCGTTGTTGTTGCAGTTGTCATTGTTGTTTAGCTGGCCTGGGCCGGATTCAAACCCACCAGCCTGGGTGTATGTGTCCAGCTACGGATGCTGCCAAGTTTTGAGAAATTATTCTATATTATAAATAAAAATCATTTTTCTCAGTTTGTGGGTTATCTTTTCATTCTCTTAACAAGTCTGTTTTAAAGTATATTTATTTGACAAATAAAAATATATAGTTATCATGTACAATTTGTTTTGAAATACAGTAGAACCTCTGTATTTGACCATCTCCCTATATTGACCACCTCTTTAAGTTGACCTAATTTTCTTTTTTTTAATGTTAGCTTTTTATTTTTATATTTTTTAAATTTAATTTTTATTAAATCATAACTGTATACATTTATGGGGTACAATGTGATGATTTGATACACAATGTGGAAGGCTTAAATCTAACTAATTAACATGACCATCACCTCACTTATTTTTTGTGGTAAGACATTTATAATATACTCTCAGTTGTTTTGAAATGTACCCTAACATTGTGCACATAAAGTGAGATCCCACCAAATATCCCTCCTTCACTTTCCCTCCTCCCTCCTCTCCTTCCTCACCCCTCTTTCTTTTTTTTTTTTTTTTTTTGAGACAGAGCCTCAAGCTGTCACCCTGGATAGAGTGCCATGGCATCACAGCTCACAGCAACCTCCAATTCCTGGGCTCAAGCGAGTCTCTTGCCTCCGCCTCCCAAGCAGCTGGGATTACAGGCACCCGCCACAACGCCCGGCCATTTTTTTTGTTGTTGTTGTTGCAGCCGTCATTGTTGTTTTGCGGGCCCGGGATGTATTCGAACCCACCAGCTCAGGTGTACGTGGCTGGCACCTTAGCCCATTGAGCTACAGACGCAGAGCCGACATCAATTTTTCTTTAAATGGTTGGTGGAATTCACCGATAAAGCCATCTAGTCCTGGACTTTTCTTTGTTTGGAGAAGAGAAAAGAAAAGATGAGAAGATATTTGGTATGATGTTGATTTGATTACTAACTGAATCTCTTTACTACATATAGTGTTGAAATTTTCTGTTTCTTCATTGTTTAGTTCTAATAGGCTGTACTTTCCAGGAATTTATCCACTTCTAGGTTATCTAATCGTTAGTATATAATTATTGATCTAAGTCACTTATAATCCTTTTTTTTTAATTTTTTTTATTTTTGGTGTGGTTTTTGTCCAGGGCTGGGTTTGAACCCACCACCTCCAGCATATGAGGCTGACTCCCTACTCCTTTGAGCCCCAAGTGCTGCCCTATAATCCTTTTTATTTCTGGGGTGATGTCTCTTCTGTCATTTCTGATTTTATTAGATTGTTCTCTCTTTTTTTCTTAATTAGCACAACTAAAGCTTTGTCAATTTTGTTGATCTTTTCAAAAAAACAAATTTTAGTTTTGCTAAGTTATTTTTGAGACAGGGTCTTGCTCTGCTGCTTGGGCTAGAGTCACATCCTGTCAGTGTTGATAGTAGAGAAAGACGAAAGTCAGTCCCTGGGGAAGTGTCTTGAAAAACTCGAACTTCAGGTTCATACTTCACTCTTCTCTTCCCCATTTCCTCTCTCAGTGAGAATCCACCAAGTAATCTCATCCTCTGCCTGCTATAGGGAGAGGATTCCCTCTTGTTCTTAGTAACCCCCGAGTATCTAAAATTTTCCACGTGCTCGCAGGACTTCCTGACATATGGCACAGAAACACCCTCAGCCAGCCCCTCAGAAAGTTAGCATGTTGGCTCTCTGCTCCAGTTTATTCCTTCTGAAGACAGAACCAGTAATTGGTGCTTTTCTCCCTCTCGTTCTGAACTGAGCCTGGAGAGAAACTATGCAAGCCGGTCAAAACCATCACTTTGACTGTCACTGTCCCTATCCAGCTATCCTTTCCTGTCAGTGCTGAGATACAGATGACACATGAATCAGTTTCTCTGGCAGCCCCCTCACCACCACCACCCCCCCTCCGGAAGTCTGAACTTTGGACATAGGTCTCAGTTTTCTGTTTCCTTCCTCGGGGAAAATCTGGGCATTCGAGCCTTCCTCCCAATCACACTGGGATATCCTGATCAGGTGGGGGCTGCAGTGAGAGGGTGGCCGTGTCTCCTGCCTGCTTCAGTGCCGCTGGCGTCGTGCTCACTGAGGGTGGGGAGGCCTCTTCACTGGCTTCAGGGTTTCTCAAAGAAGGAATTGGTCCACGTATTCTTGTTGAGTCCATGTCTCAATCAGAGTGATCAGGTTTTAGGGCCCCCCATGCTGCCTTTCTCTATCAGAACTGAATTATATTCACGGGTCCACCCACCCCCTTCATTATCTAACACTCAAGGGAATTAGCTCCATCACTAGGTCTGGAAATGGGCCTGACTGTTCTAAGGGGCCTCTCGTTGCTTTTGCCAGTGGTGAGATTAGCTTTGTTTAGGCTGACTTAGTTCAAGGAAAATGTTGTTGTTGTTAGAGCGTTCAGAAAAATCTAAAGAAATCTGCCTCACTCTTCTGAGAGAGCTTCCAGAAGCAATGTTCTCCCTCACTCTCCAGCACGTGAGCAAGGAAGCAGGAAGCTATTGGAAGGCTGGGCACAAGAAGGAAGTGGCCTTGGGTTGAAAACAAGATTATGGATGACTACACACACAGACTGAAAGAATCAGAACCTTTGGTGACATATTGGGTCCCTGAAATAGGTCAAAGCTGAAGCCCAACCTTAGCTTTGAATTTCTCTCAACGTGAGCCCTTACTGTGTACATTTGAATCCCAAATTCTGATATTTGCAGACCAAGGCCTGTTGGGCTTAAGCGATTCTCTTGCCTCAGTCTCCCAAGTAGCTGGGACTACAGGCACCCGCCACATTGCCCAGCTACTTTTTTTGTCACAGTTGTCATTGTTGTTTGGCAGGCCCAGGCTGGGTTCGAACCCACCAACCTCTGTGTATGTGACTGGGGCCCTAGCCTCTGAGCTACAAGCCCTGAGCCTGCAGACCAAGGCTTATGAGATGAACTGAAGAATGTCATTAAAATCTCTGAAGCCTAGTTCCCTGATCTGTAGGGTTTCTGTCAGGATGAAATGTGAGAATGTTTGTAAGGCTCTACCACAGTGTCTCACACACACTCAGTTCTCGCTTGGTATTATTAGTTCCTTATCCTTCCCTGGATACTGAGATTCAGCATTTCTTTCTCCACATACTCTTAGACTTTTCACAGGAAGTGCTTCCAGTTTCTCCTTTCCTAAGTTAAAATTAAATAAACCTCACATGGTTCCCAAAAGGAAAGAGTGCAGTTCCTCTCTCAGAAAAAAAAGAAATATATATGTGTGTGTGTGTGTGCGCGCGCGCGCACAAGCGCACGTACTTTATTCCTCTTTTATTTCCAGTTAACAAGATTAGTGAAATCCCTTTTCAATTCCCACCACCTCATTCTAGGTCCAGTTTTTCTACAAAATTTTAAGTTCACTTGCTTGAGGTAAAAATTGGAGTACAGGGACATTTGCTCCAGAAATGACAGTTTGTGTTCCAAGTCTAAGACTGGAAACAATGTTCCCCCAAATGTCACAAACTATCTTTTTTTTTATTTTTTTAATTCAGGTTAATGTGGGGGAACAAACAAGCAGGTCACTCTATTTGAATTTGTTAGGTAGAGTCCCTCTCATAGTTGTGTCCCCCTCCCAGAAGTTGTGCCATACGCCCCTACATTGTGCCCATTCAGTGGGAGCACCTAGACCCCCTTTCTCCTCTCTCTTTCCCCCTCCCTGCAACTTGAATTGAAATGAGTTTTTCTCCTGTGTGGGTGATTAGATTGTCTACTGGCTTCATGTTAGTATTGCGTACATTGGATATTTGCTTTTCCAGAAACTATTTGTACTCAGTAACTTTTACACAAAATAAAAAGGAGAAAATGTACTACCATGGTAGACGCTAAACTAAACCATGGCATCTAAGTCAACCAAAAATATATAAATGTATATGCAAAATAATGGGAGCTTGAGGCCTGCAGAGGCAATTGGTATAGTAACCTCTTCCATGCAAATTGTGTTTAAATTCCTAATTTTTTCATAGAAAACTAGGAACATGAACCAGATGGACACTATGCCATGTAGTAAGTAAAAATGGATTTAAGCTGATACAATAAACATTAAGTATTTCTTCCGGTGAAAGATTTGTACATTTATGAACGACATCATTTGTATGATTTGTGAAGTCATTGGATAAATGACACCCGTACAAATAGTGTTCACTGTGTGACATAGAGAAGATTTTAAATTTTAAGTGTTGTCAAGCAGTGTTTATGATACTTTAAAATTTCTACACAGCTGGTGGCAAATTATAATTGAAGAGACAGCCAGCTCTAATATAACTTTACTATAGATTGTTGCTCTCAGAACACATTATCAAAGCCATTTTTTTTCCAACTTAACACACATCACTGCCCTTCACTTGTAGATTTAGCTTCTTCCAAGTTATTTTTACTTCTTCTACCTACATTTTCTTTCTACAGAAGAGTTACATTACTTCTTGAGGCATCAATGAAAGCAGTTTGGGACCACATAGTTTCAACCAATATTGGTCATATTGTTTTTTTTTTAATCCATCAATGTCCATAGATCTTAAAATGGGTCAAACACCCCGTGAAGGAAAAAAAACATGTGAATCTAAAGCAGAAATTTCTGAATTAATAGTACATCAAACTGACTGCTCCCTATGTGTAGCTGTTTATTGCTATAAGGCACTTTAAGAATATTATTAACTCGCTGAGATTGGCTAATTGCAGTTCACAAAGAATCATATGTTTATCTTGCATGGAAATAGCTGTTCCCGCAATAAATTATTGATTTATATTTGTATAACTTATTTTATTCCATTGCATATTTGTCTTCTAGCTATGTCATGTAGGCAAACAATTCAGAAGCAAAAGATTATAATAAAACAATGTGTTAAGAATTAATACAGCTTCAAGAATTTTATGTTAACTCAAATATTTATTGAACATTTTAGCAGCATGCTAACTGGAGAAAAGGATAAAAATTACAAGGCTTGGTTCCTATGTAGGATTTAGTTGAGATAAGAGAATAAAAGTGTGTGGAGGGTGGCCTGTCCCCAGAGGCGAAGGCCTCCTGGAACAGGGACCCCATCGGAGCCCAAACTGGACTGAGAGTGCCTGGGGAAAATTCTCATGGCTCCAGCTTGTGTCATCACCCCTCAAGAGCCCCAGGTTTGCCTTATAGCAGAGCGCCAGGAGAGAAAATTTCTTTTGGACACTGGAGCAACTTTTTCTGTACTTCTCTCTAATCCTGGTCTTTTATCTCC
>CAUYRH010123227.1:0-19105 GCA_963574655.1 Perodicticus potto
CTATTTTGATTATTATTATTATTATTATTTTATTTATTTATTTTGAGACAGAGCCTCAAACTGTCACCCTGGATGGAGTGCTGTGGCATCACAGCTCACAGCAACCTCCAATTCCTGGGCTCAAGCGAGTCTCCTGCCTCCGCCTCCCAAGTAGCTGGGACTATAGGCGCCCGCCACAATGCCCGGCCATTTTTTTGTTGCAGCCATCATTGTTGTTTGGCGGCTCGGACTGGATTTGAACCCACCAGCTCAGGTGTACGTGGCTGGCGCCTTAGCCTGTTGAGCTACAGGCGCCAAGCCAATTTTTATTATTTTTTTTAAACAGAGTCTCGCTGTGTCTCCCTCGGTAGAATGCTGTGGCGTCACAGCTCACAGCAACCTCAAACTCCTGGACTTAAGCGATTCTCCCACCTCAGCCTCCGAAGCAGTTGGGACTACAGGTGCCCACTGCCATGCCCAGCTATATATTGTCTTTTAAAAATGCCTTAACATGGAGGGGCAGATCGCCTAAGCTCACGAGTTGGGAGACCAGCCTGAGAGAGACCCATCTCTAAAAACAGAGCCTGGTGTTGTGGCAGGTACCTGTAGTCCCAGCTACTCAGGAGGTTGAGGCAAGAGAATCGTTTGAGCCCAAGAGTCTGAGGTTGCTGTGAGCTATGACACTACAGCACTCTACAGGGGGGCGACAAAATGAGACTGTCTCAAAAAAGAAAAATGCCTTAACAATGACCACGTTTGATTTCAATAGCATCCTCATTGAGTCCCCAGGCCCAGGATAATACTCCTTACCTTTTACAGAAGAGGAAATTGGAGAACAGAGTGGTTCCATGACCTCATGGCACACTGTTCATTTCCTTAATGTCCTTCATCACAATTTATACTTATGGATAATGTTACTTGGAGTTCAGCTTTTTCAGTGACTGCCTCCTTCATCTAAATGTAAATTTCATGAGGGGTGACTCATTTAATCATCATACAGTGTTGTTTATTCTGTTTCCCAAGTGTCTAGGATGATGCCTGGCACATAGTATACGCTCAAAAAATATTTGGAAAATGAAAGACTGAGTGATTACTGACATCACAGGACTGGTTAGGAGAAGAGTTGGGACCAGGTCCCAGATCTCTTGACTTTCAGAAGCATATTTTCCCTTTATTGGCCTTTTGTTTGTCCTCCAGTGTAGGACCCAAGTGCCCCTTGATCCAGGAGCTCAGAGTATAGAGGGGAATTAACACAGTGGGAGCCAATGGGGATGGATGAGATGCCTCCCCTATCCCTAGTCTGTCCTAGCTGCAAGCCAGACTGCTGTCTGTGTAAGCCTGGAACCCTGACTGGGGGGAGAACTTATCTCAGAATTTGCCCTCCCTGCCTTTTGGCTGCCTTCTGCCTCTCTGTGCTTCAATTTCCAAATATGTAAAATGAAGATAATAAAAGTACCCTACCTCATAAGGTTGCTGTGAGAATTAAGTGAGTTAATTCTAGCCAAGAGCTAACATTTATGTAGTGCTTACTATGTGCCAGATATTCTTCTAGTCATTTACGAAGATGAACTCATTTAATCTTTTTTTTTTTTAAAGAGATGAGGTCTACCAGGAACAGTGGCTGATTCCTGTACTTCCAGAAGCACTTTGGGAGGCAAAGATGGGCGGATCGTTTGAGGCCAGGAGTTGAAGTTTGCAGTGAAGTATGATGGCACCACCTCACTCCACTTGGGTGACAGAGCAAGACCCGGTCTCAAAAAAAAAAAAAAAAAGAGAGAGAGAAAGAGAAAAGGTATTGCTAAGTTGCCCAGACTGTATGCAGTGGCTACTCACAGGCATGATCATTGCACACTAAAGCCTTGAACTCCTAGCCTCGAGGGAGCCTCCTGCCTCAGTCTCTTGAGTAGTCTCTTGAGCCACCGCACCTGGAATCATTTAATCTTAATCTTCACAAACAAACCTGTTACATAGTATTATCCCCATGTTCCCGATGAGGAAGTGGAGGCACCAAGGTTAAGAACTTGACAAAAGTCACATACACAGCTAGTAAGTGGCAGAGTCGGGGATTAAATCTGGGCAGTGTGGTTCCAGATTCTACTCTTGGCTGGAGAATGCATGGCATATGGCATCCGCTCAATAAAATGTTAGCTCTTATTATTTTCATGGATACCATCTACACATCAGCCTAGACACCCTCACCTCAATGCCTCTCTCCTACCCCATCACGACTACCTATTTTGCAGGCAGCACTGGGGAAATTCCCAGGGTAAAGAATGGGGAATTCCTGGGATCTTGGAGACACAATCCTCTGGACTAGGAAAGGCTATTGCTTTCTCCCTGGCATGCTTCTGGATAGGGGCAATGCCCCCAGCTTAGTCCAGATAGAGGAAACTTGCTGAAACAGAGCTAAGGCTAGGAGAAGAGCGCTGTGGGGACTCCATGCTGGACACTCTCCAGAGGGGAGGGGGAAACAGTAGGTGCATCCCACCATCCCTTTGATCTCTCTCCTACAACCCCTGTCATCTCTTTCAGAGGGCCTTGGATGGCCACAAAAATTTTGTGGGCAGGCCTTGGGCAGAGTGGGATAGGTTAGGATTTGATGGGGTAATGGTCTGAGGTCAGGCACTTAACTTCCAACACTGAACATTTGGTTCCACCTAGTGGCCTGTGACATTCCAGCCATCCTAATAGACCAGCAGGGGGTGCCCTCGCAGGCACCAGCGTTTATTGATTACCTTCGCTGTGCAAGGCACAATAAGAGGTGCGATGGGGCATCTTTGTGAGCCTAAGAAAAGAGCAGAGAAGTAGGTTCACCATGTGTCAGCCCTGTGCTAGGGTTTACTAGGGGTGGGGAATCTGCAACTTTAAGGAAATTAGTGGCCTTTTCACTGAATCCAAATTTTACATAACAAATCCTCTTACTAAAAGAGGTGTAGCAGGCTAGGCCCTGTGGCTCACACCTGTAATCCTAGCAATCTAGGAGGCCAAGGCGGGAGGATCACTTGCACTCACTCACAAGTTCGAGACCAGCCTGAGCAAAATGAGACCCCCTGTCTCTACTAAAAATAGAAACATTAGCCAGGTGTGTGGCAGGTGCCTGTAGTCCCAGCTACTCAGAAGGATGAGGCAAGGGGATTGCTCAAGCCCAAGTTTGAGGTTGCTGTGATCTAGGCCAGGGCAGTCAAGCCTGGGCAACGGAGTGAGACTCTGTTTCAAAAAGGGGAGGTACAGCAGAAAAAGATGAGGGTTTTCTTCTCTCTTTTGGTGCTTAAAAAAGAATGATCTTAAAAACAAAAGGCTGCCAGCAACGTGCCTGGGGAGCACTGAAGATCCTACAGCAGAGATGAGACTGCTGAGCACCTTGGCACTTCTCTGGACTTCAGTTTCCACTTCTGAAAAATTAGAAGGTTATCTCTAGGAGCTCTTCTTACAGGAGTGTTAGAGTCTTGTAAGGCTGCACAAATAAATAGTTAAGAGTTTTAGCTTTGCAGTTGGGCAAATTTATATTTGGACCCCAGCTGTCATTCACTAGCTATGTATCCTTGGGCAAGTTAGTTTACCTCTCTGAGTCTAGGGTAATAAAAAATAATTATATTAAGCATTTAGCAGAGAGCACAGCACTTCGTGAGTTCTCAATAAATAGTGATGTTGCCAATGATGATTCTATTTATGCAAATCACCATGCCACAGGCAAAAGGTGGCAGGTTTCAATGACAGCAGCCTAATGCCATGGGATTGGGGAGGAAAGAAGTTTATGACGCACTCTACAGCAGGTCCTTGGGGCAGTTCTCTAGCAGGGTTAGGGAAGCCTGGTCTGAAGATGGACCACGTGATGCCCACAAGCTGCCCAGGATAAGGTTGTGGTACCCCCATGTATCTCCCACAGGCCTTTGTCAGCCCTTGCTGAGGACGTGGGATGAGGGGACAGGAGCCCTGGCCTCTCCCCTCCACCATGGGAGACGCTGCTGGTGATGACAAGGAGAGGGACAGTTGAGTTCTCAGCTGGTCTGTCTGACTTCTGGATGGACCTCTGCAGCTCTACTGTGGCACCTTGTCTGAAAATATGGCAGTCTTTTCCTTTTTCTTTTTTCTTTTTTAGAGATGGGATCTTGCTCTGGCTCCCAGGCTGGAGTGCAGTGGTACATCATAGCTCACTGCAGCCTCAATCCTGGGCTCAGACAATCCTTCTGCCTCAGGACTGTAGCTGGGACTTTAGGCACAGGCCACCATGCCTGGCTAATTTTTTTTTTGCTTATTTTTTTAGAGACAGCTTTGCCATCTAAGCTGGTCTCAAATGCCTGGCTTCAACTGATCCTCCTGCCTCAGCCTCCCCAGAAGCTGGGATTACAGGTACCTAGTTCTGTTTCTCTTCCCCTTTTTTCGCCTCTGAGGAATAGGAGCACAGCTCCCTGCCTTCTCCCCATTTTACTCCATTTTCTTCATGAGCACCTTCCTCTGCTGCCTGTGAGAGGGGGAGTCCTCAGGCCTTGCCCAGCACCACCACCACCACCACCCCTGTGTTCCTCAGGTCCCCTGGCAGCCTGACCCACTCCCACCTGCACCACAGTGCCACGTCCAGGTCCAGCTCTGACCAGTCTTCTGTGCTGTAGGCATTTCTTTCCTGTACTTCAACTCCAAGGACCCATGGTGCATGGAGTTTCATGTGTGCAAAGCAGAGTTTTTCTCCCCACCTCCACCACATGTTCCTCATCTTTCCTGCACAGGTGGGTGAACTCACTGCCCACTCTGTTCCTGGGGTCAACCCCTCTGTCCCACACATAGTCCTCCCATGTACCCACATACCCCTCGTCTTCCTTGAACTTGGGGTTCTCTCCATCCCCCAGACTGCTGCCTCCCAAATTCCCCTGCCTTTGCAGACCCAGCTCCAGGTTGCCAGGACCCCAGCTGCCCATCAAGGACCCCTGTAGACTAACTTGGTCAAGATCACTGTGTCTCTGCTTAACAATCTGCCTTCCTGATAAGGTCTAAACTCCTTGGCCTGCACTGTCCCTCCTGGCTCCTCCTCTGCTGATCTCTCCAGGCCTTCTGCCTCAAGGCCCTGTGCTCTCTCCCCACACTCCCTGGCATCCTGGCCTCCTTATGGGACTTGCTATCTTGCAGGAACATCCCCACTTTTCACATCACCAGGCCTTTGCACATGCTGTCTCTTCTACAGGCAAGCTCACAGCCATTTTTCAGGATCCATTCCAACTTGTGTGTCTGGGAGCCCTTCCAGATCCCTCCAGGCTCCCTCAGCATTGTGCCTTTGCCTTTCATAGCATCTATCATGCTCAGTGGGAATTATTTATTTACTTACTTATTTCCCCTCTGAACTGAGAGCTCCTTGGTTGCAGAGATCTTTTACAGTTTTGTACACTGTGTCTAGAACACAGCAGGTCCTCAGTAAAGAAATGTTATTGCAAATGTCCATCCATTGTGTGTCTCGATCAGAATGTGGTGTTTTAAAATTTGGATGTACAGAAAAAAAAAAAACCCCACACACTGGTGGCACCTGTGGCTCAAAGGAGTAGGGCGCCGGGCCCATATACCGAAGGTGGCGGGTTCAAACCCAGCCCCGGCCAAAAACTGCAAAAATAAACAGAAAAAAATAATAATAAAATTTGGGATGTGGCTGTTTTCTTTGGGAAGTCTGTGTGGTAGGCAGCACGTGGATGGACTCTTGTTGAGCACAGCATTGAGTTGCGGACTCAGACCTAGCTTCTGGGCTTGGCTCTGCTTCATATCAACTATGTGACAAGTGACTTACGTCTATGACTTCGGATTTTGCATCTGAAAAATGGGTAATAATAGCACTTTCTCCATGGAATTGTTGTGAGGATAACTGAAACACCAACTGAATGCTAGGACTAGTAAGTGTTTATTTAGTAAATGACAGTGAGTGTTATTGTTCAGTTTGAATGTAGGAGACCAGTGTCCCAATTCCAGTTCTGCCTCCACATCACTGTGTCACCCTAGGCCATCTGTATTTCCTCCCTGGTCTCAGTGGTCTGCAGCAGGTACCACTGAGGGTCCTGCAATCTACTGTGGGGCCTGAGAGGGAGAGTCGTGCAGGATGGGATCGTGAGGGCAGCAAAGAGTGCCGTGCGTCCAGCAGAGGGCCTTGCCCAGCCCTGCCGGAGGCTGGGAAGGAGGGCAGTGATGCCAGACGCCTGACTGGAGGCGGACCCACCCCGCCAGCCAGCTGCCTCTCTAGAGCCCAGCATTTGGGCGCCCTGCCCTCACCTGCTCTCTGTGGGGCAGCTGCCTCCTGCTCGTCCGGCCATGCGGTGGCTGTGGCCCCTGGCCATCTCTCTTGCTGTGGTGTTGGCTGTGGGACTGAGCAGGGTTTCTGCGGGTGCCCCTCTGCACTCCAACGGGCATAGAGCTGAGGCCCAGGAGCAACAGAGCCGACCCAAGAGAGGCACTGAGGATGACGAGGCCAAAGGGGTGCAGCAGTACGTGCCTGAGGAGTGGGCTGAGTACCCACGGCCCATCCACCCTGCTGGCCTGCAGCCCACCAAGCTCTTGGTGGCCACCAGCCCCAACCCACACAAGGATGGGAGCACCCCAGGCAGTGGACAGGAGTTGAGGGGCAATCTGACTGGGGCGCCAGGTCAGAGGCTGCAGATCCAGAACCCCCTGTATCCGGTGACCGAGAGCTCCTACAGCGCCTATGCGGTCATGCTCCTGGCCCTGGTGGTGTTTGCTGTGGGCATCGTGGGCAATCTGTCAGTCATGTGCATCGTGTGGCACAGCTACTACCTGAAGAGTGCCTGGAACTCCATCCTCGCGAGCCTGGCCCTCTGGGATTTTCTGGTCCTCTTTTTCTGCCTTCCTGTTGTTATCTTCAATGAGATCACTAAGCAGAGGCTGCTTGGTGACATTTCTTGTCGGGCTGTGCCCTTCATGGAGGTGAGTGTATGTCTTGCTAGAGCCCAGCTGAGGGGCTGCAATCTAGGGAAGGGGTTCCAAGTCTCTATCAGGGCCTTGGAAGTGGAATTGTGGGTGCACAGAGCGGCAGAGCCTTGGAGCTCTGGTTTGCTTCTCCTCCTGGAGAAAGATGCAAATCCGGCGTTGGTTTCTGGTTGCTCTTGGGAGAACTGGGCAGGTGTGCAGGACCCCTGGGTTCCACTCCCAGCCTGCTCCCCTGCTTTGGGAGCAACCTTAAGGCAGCTCTCTCAGCTGCCCTCACCCCTGCCGCAGCCCTCCTCCATCATTCCACCCGAGAAATCACACTGCCCGTTGTCTTGACTCCCTTTCTTCCCTTTGTGCCTACTGCCACTGCCCTGCACCCACAGCTTCCCTCTCTCCCCGCAATATCCTGCCTCCCCATGCTGAGCCCTAGGGGAGAGCCCAGTGTCCTACAGACCCCCTGTGCTGAAGCATTTATTCCTTGTGGACACAAACACCACAAGGAAAGACCCTTCCTTTTCTTTCTTTCTTTCTTTCTTTTTTTTTCTTTTGGAGACAGAGTCTCCCTCTGTTGCCCTCGGTAGAGTGCCGTGGCGTTACAGCTCACAGCAACCTCCAACTCCTAGGCTTAGGTGATTCTCTTGCCTCAGCCTCCCTAGCAGCTGGGACTACAAGCGCCCACCACAACGCCTGGCTATTTTTTGTTGCAGTTTGGCCGGGGCCAGGTTCGAACCCGCCGCCCTCGGTATATGGGGCCGGCACCCTACCCACTGAGCCACAGGCATCACCTGACCCTTCCTTTTCTTAGCATTGCTATCATCTCCATCAGCACTCTACTAAATCCTCTTTGAAAGGGAAACCTGGTTCTGAGTAGTGGAACTAGCCGGGGGCTCTATTCTCAGTTTTGCCCCTGACGTTCTGAGTGTCACTGGGTAGGTTGCCTCTCTAGTTTCCTTATCTCCTAACTAGAGGGTAGAACAGATGGCCCTCACAACCAGCCTGTTTCATAATCCTAAAGTATATTATTATGCCTCTACTTCTGGGAATTTCCGCACTAGGATAAGTCCACAGGTGTTGAAGGATATGTAGATCAGACAGAGACAACTTAAAACACTGCAAAAATATACCAATATACCAATATAGGTACATTTGTGAAGGAGACACAGTAAGGCCCTTGTCTCTATATAAGAAGACAAATAAGCAAGCAACCTTTTAGATTTTGGCTACTGGGGGGAGGGGAATATTGAGGACTGTATGAGAGTAGCTGTTCCTCTGTGGGTGATGTTGCATGTCATGGGTGACCTGCCTGGGTGGAGAAGGAATCAGGATGAGGCGTTTGGACACAGTTCCTCTTCCCAGGTCTGCCCCTAACTCACTATGTATTAATGATTTCATACTTGGACAGGCTCTTTGAGATTCAGCAGTTGGCACAGTCCTTTCCTGCCCTTCCCAAGCAAGGGAGACTGCTTAATGGTAGCCCCGAGTTAAGTCAACCTGAGAGGATCCCCTACAGATGGGGATAGTCTTCACATCTTAGTTATAAATCATTTCACGCTCACAGGCCAGGTGAGCCGTGAGTGATTAGACCCAGGACTTTGGCACTGGACAGATTTGATTAGAAAAGGGTGCTTCTTATCACTAGCTGAGTGATCTTGGTCAGTTACTCAATCTGAAAAAAACTCAATTTCCTCATCTTTAAATTGGGGATAACAACAACAACAATAGTAGCTATCTGAATGAATTTTTTTTTTTTTTTCAGTTTTTGGCTGAGGCTGGGTTTGAACCCACCATCTCCGGCATATGGGGCCGGCGCCCTACTCCTTTGAGCCACAGGCACCACCCTGAATGAATTCTTAAAGTATAGAATGGCAATGTCTATAAAGTGCTTAGAGTTAAAATAATTCAATAGTTGCTGGGTTTTACTTGGGAGTGGTATAAGAGAAGAAGGAAAGGCAGACATGTGTGAATTCTTCCTTTAGAGTGGTTGGTAAGTTGGTGAACACTTGGCCCTGCCTGGCTGTAAGTCCCAACATACTTAACGCGCAGGCTCTGGCCTTGGTCCTCCTAGGCCACCCCTCCATCCCTCCTGGGAGATAGAGGTGACCCACAGGTTGATAGAGTGTACTCTCTCCAGGCTTGGTGAGGGGGGGAGTGATGGGTGTGGGGGGGTGGTGCAAAATATGCTGCCCCAAACCCTTTCACAGGTAGGATATCAGGATAACTCCTAGCAGGGGTGGGAGAAGGCAGCTTGGAATAAACCTGATATATTTTTTGAGATGTAGGAAAAGAGGGAGGGAGAATGGTGCTTTTGCTCAAGCTTCAAGGCTGCTCCTCTGTAGGCCTGGGCTCCCCTGCCAAGACAGGGGGTGGGGTTCTCACAAAGGACACTTGGTGGCCGTGCTAATAAGCTGGGGATTGTGGTGCCCCAGCCAGAAGAGGGAGGAATTTGGACAGGAGGGAGATCTGAGCACAATCCCCGAGTGTGGCTGAACATCATTTGATAGTGCAGGAGGGTTCTCCTTTTCCTTTATGCTCTCTGGCACTTTCTTCGCCTGCTGTTCTGGCTTCTTCCTCTTGGCTCACAGATTAATTTTCCTGTGTGCTCAATGAATAGTGTGTGGGGATAGGGGGTCACAGCCGGCTCAGAGGGGGGCTGCTTTTCCACACAGCCAGGCCCTGGGCTCCTCCAGACAGGGCCAAGAGACTGAGTGTGTGAGTGTGTGTGTGTGAGCGCTGTTTCTCCTAAACCACTCATCTGATTCATGCAAAAAATGGATTGCAGGAAGCGGAAGGACCAGCAAAGACCCAGAACTTCTGTGTCTTTGTCTTGATTCTTCCTTAGAGATGAATTGCCTAAGTTTCTCAGAAAGCATGAGGTCTGTGGGAGGCAAGCCATTTGTCCCTAGCCTGAGAGGCAAAGACAAGGTGAGAAGAGGCAGAGGTGTGTGTGCGTGCGCGCCTCAACCCCACTGTTCTCATCAACAGTATGGAAAAAAATGCTCATTACATGGTAGTTGTTACCATTACTATTATTTCTATGCTTATCACTCAATTTGTCATCCTCCTTTGTCCTCAGAAATTTTGACCAAGTACTTCTCTCTTCCTCCACCTCCTTGCCCACAGGTCTCCTCTCTGGGAGTCACGACCTTCAGCCTCTGTGCCCTGGGCATTGACCGTTTCCACGTGGCTACCAGTACCCTGCCCAAGGTGAGGCCCATCGAGCAGTGCCAGTCCATCCTAGCCAAGCTGGCTGTTATTTGGGTGGGTTCCATGACCCTGGCCGTGCCTGAGCTCCTGCTGTGGCAGCTGGCACAGGAGCCTGCCCCCACCATGGGCACCGTGGACTCGTGCGTCATGAAGCCCTCGGCCAGCCTGCCCGAGTCCCTCTACTCACTGGTGATGACCTACCAGAACGCCCGCATGTGGTGGTACTTTGGCTGCTACTTCTGCCTGCCCATCCTCTTCACCATCACCTGCCAGCTGGTGACATGGCGGGTCCGGGGCCCCCCAGGGAGGAAGCCGGAGTGCCGGGCAGGCAAGCACGAGCAGTGTGAGAGCCAGCTCAACAGTACAGTAGTGGGCCTGACTGTGGTCTACGCCTGCTGCACTCTCCCAGAGAACGTCTGCAACATCGTGGTGGCCTACCTCTCCACTGAGCTGACCCGCCAGACCCTGGACCTCCTGGGCCTCATCAACCAGTTCTCCACCTTCTTCAAGGGCGCCATCACCCCCGTGCTGCTGCTGTGCGTCTGCAAGCCGCTGGGCCAGGCTTTCCTGGACTGCTGTTGCTGCTGCTGCTGCGAGGAGTGCGGCGGGGCCTCAGAGGCCTTGGCCACCAACAGCTCGGACAACAAGCACAAGACCGAGGCATCCTCCTCCATCTACTTTCACAAGCCCAGGGAGTCACCTCCACTCCTGCCCCTGGGCACGCCTTGCTGAGGCCTGAGTAGGGGTGGGGCGGGGCGGGCTGCCACGCAGGTGTCTGCTCTTTCTTTCCCCATAGGTCTTGCTCTACTGCCCGTCTTGCTGTCTAGAGATGAATTTGGTTCCTCTTTTTGAGGTTTGGGAAGGTCAAAGCCTCCTCCCTAAGCAGGGGCTTCCTGTCATTTGTGGGGCCTTCCAGCTCTGTCCTTTCCACCAGTGGGCAGTGATGCTTCTAGGTCCTTAGAACTGCCTGGAAACTCAGTCCCATCAGCTGGGAGCCAGGACTTTGCCTGCCCTCTCTTGGTTCCAGCCCTCTTCCCGCTCTCTACTTAGAAAGCTGACTATACTTTCATTGCGCCCACTCTGAGCATCATCTCCCCATCTTCACCCTGGAGCCCCATCCTGGAATAGGAGACTTCTTGGGAGAAGCCCAACTTGGTTCAGTACCCTCTTCTCTGGAGCTGATCTGTGCCAGCCCTGGACGTCCCTGTTACTGGCACTTTCTCTTCTTCTGGAAGGTATCTCTCTCTTTGCTCCTCCTCTCTTTGAGATGCCCTGTCCAGTCCCCCTTGTTAGGTGCTTTCCCATAGAAGATCTACCTTGAAAAACAATAAACTAGGTAGAACTACCCCTGTGCCCATTGCATGTTCTTATACCAAATCTTGGCAGAGGCCAGATGAACCTGGGCCTTCCTCCTGACCACCTTTGGCTTTGGCCTTGGCCTGTGCATAGCCCTGCCCTGTAAATGCCTAATGGCTTTTGAGGGACAGAGAGGATGGAGGGCTTTGGAAGCTAATGGGGGGTGGGCTGAGACCACATCCTGGCCTAAACCCAGCAGCTCCTGGGAAGTCAAAAGGCTGTGAACTCATCTCCTCTGCAGCCCCTGTGTCTATTTGGCCCTTTCTCCACAAAGCCCCCATTTGAGGGAATCCAGGGGCTTTCCTTCCATGAGCCCCAGGCCTGTACAGCTTCTCTCACTCTGAGAGCTGCTCTTGTTCATTTTCTTGGAATGGAGTGTTTTGCCCGTAGAGAGTGCAGATGCCTGCCCCTCCCTACGCCCCCGCCAGCCTTCTCAGCAGAGCTCCACCACTGCCCCCAAAAGACACTGCAGATCCTCCTGCCATCCCTTGCCCTTGAGTCCCACTTTCCCCAGCTCCACCTCTGGATCCTTGCAAAGGGCACCCTTAGCCTGGTCAGTCCCTGGGAAGTTGATACATCAGCCAGAAGTGAGGTCTCAGCCTGGGCCACCAACTGATCCCTGTCCCAGAAGCCCAGTTTTCCTCAGAGCCACCTTCCTCTGTCTAAAGCTCAGCTCTGGGTCCCACCGGAGACTTCTACACAACAGGCCTACCCAGAACCTCCACGTGGGCCTCAGGAAGGTCCTCCAGGGGCCCAGGGATGGTGAGAGGCAGGGGCTTCCCTCTGCCCTGGGTTCCATTTTCCTCTGTCCACCCCACCCACGCCTCTTGGCCTCAGCCTGCCCTGTACTAAGCTTCCCTCCCCCCTCCTAGGGATCTTAACGGCCTTGTTCTCTGTCCCTGGCACCCACCCCCAGGGCCGGGTGACGCCTCCAAGAGAGCAGGAGGCCGTTGCTAGGTGATGATGCTGCCATGCGCACACCCTTTGTGCTGTGGAATGACACCCACCCATTTCTCAGTAGACCTGTTGCCACGGTGACTGAAGCCCCCAGCTTTGTCTGTAGAAACTTAATATGGAGGGGGTGCACGGTGGACGGGGCCAAAGGCGGGCTTGCCATGCTGAGGCTACAAGGGCTGCTTCCTCCACATTGCACCCAACTCCTCTACCCCACCCCCCCAGTCCGAGATGCACCAAGTTTCCTAAGGGATGTGGGCAGGAGGCCGGGTGAACTGAGGTGAAAGTCCAGAATGGGAGGAAGAAGGCTGAGGATGGAAGGCTGGGAGCAGGGGAGGGGGACACATCAGCATCCTGTTTGGGAAGTCTCTTCTACAAAGGGCACACTCTGCCTGTCCCTCCTGTTGGTTGGCCGGCTCAGAGATGAAGGGAGAGAGATGATGAGTCCAAGGCACTGCCACCGCCGCCTCCCAGGCCTGCCAATGTGAATGGCTTGCAGAATCAGTCAGCAGGCCAGTCAGCCTTGGGAAAGAGCCACTGTCCCTCCAGCCTGGGCCAGCTGGGGAAACAATGTGGGGTTTGTTGATCAGGGGTCCCAGGCTTGGGGGAGGGAGAGGGTGGCACATGGCGGGCAGTGAACTTGGGTTGGGATGCTGAGGGTGTGCTGACACACTCGCTAGGGAGCAGACTTCAGAAGACCGTGATCTCAGGTTGGTGGGGATGAGGGAGCCTGCAATCCACTGTGTCTCCCCAATCCACTTGGGGGATCATCTTTCTGTCATTTATCCTGAAACTCTAATGTAGTTACTTACCCTCTCAATCTCAGCTTCCTTATCTGTAAAATGGGAACAATCTCTCCTTCACAGAGGACTATAGTTATTTAATGAGACAAAATACGTAAAATGTCTGGCATGGTGCTTGGCAGCTTTTCTTTCTTCCTCTCCTTTGGGAGTTCAGATCTCTAGTACTATGGAGCAAGCTTGGCCAGGGTTGTTTTTTTTTTTTTAAGACCAGAGTCTCACCATGTTGCCCTCAGTAGAGTGCAGTGATGTCACAGCTCACAGCAACCTCAAACTCTTGGGTTTAAGCGATTCTCTTGCCTCAGCCTCCCAAGTAGCTGGTACTACAGGCACCTGCCACAATGCTCGGCTATTTTTTGGTTGTAGTTGTCATTGTTGTTTGGCAGGCCCAGGCTGGGTTCGAACCCGTCAGCTCTGGTGTATGTGGCTGGCGCCCTAGCCACTGAACTATAGGTGCTGAGCCTGGTCAGGGTATTCTTAAACTCATCCAGGTTTTGGCATTAAAGGGCACCAAACATAATATACATATATTCATGATCTGTCCCCGTTCAACTCAACTTTAACAAGTTCTCTCTCTCTCTCTTTTTTTTGTTTGTTGAGACACAGTCCCACCCTATGTCCCTGAGCAGAGTGCGGTGGCATGGTAACTCACTGCAACCTCAGACTTGGGCTGTGGGCATCCCGCTGCCTCAGCCTCTGGAAGCCACTGGGATTACAGGTGCTTGCCATGGTGCCTGGCTGGGTTTTTCCATTTTTTTCATGAGTCGGGGGCTCACTCTCACTCAGGCGAGTCTCGAACTCCTGAGCTCAAGCAATTCTCCGTCCTCAGCCTTCCACAGTGCTGGGATTACAGGTGTGAGCCACTGTGCCTGGCTCTCTTTTTTTTTTTTTTTTGAGCCAGAGTCTCAAGCTGTTGCCCTGGGTAGAGTGCCGTGGTGTCACAGTTCACAGCAACCTCAAACTCTTGGGCTTAAGTGATTCTCTTCCCTCAGCCTCCCAAATAGCTGGGACTACAGGCGCCCACCACAACGCCTGGCTATTTTTTGTTGTTGTTGCGGTTGTCATTGTTGGTTTAGCTGGCCCGGGCCAGGTTCAAACTGGCCACCCTCGGTTACGGCTGACGTTGTAACCACTGTGTTATGGGCGCCAAGCCTCCTTTTTTTTTTTTTTTTTTTTTTTAAGAATAGGGTCTTGGCTCAGTGCCTGTTGTTTAAGCAGCTAAGGCGCCAGCCACATACACCAGAGCAGGAGGTTTTGAATCCAACCCAGGCCTGCCAAACGATGACGACTACAACCAAAAAAATAGCCAGCATTGTGGCGGGCGCCTGTGGTCCCAGCTACTTGGGAGGATGAGGCAAGAGGATCACTTAAGCCTAGGAGTTGGAGGTTGCTATGAGCTGTGATGCCACAGCACTCCACCCAGGGTGACAGCTTAAGTCTCTGTCTCAAAAAAAGAAAAAAGAGTGGGGTCTCACTATGTTACCCAGGTTCGCTTTGAACTCCTGGGCTCAAGCAATCCACCATCTCAGCCTGCTGAAGTAGCTTAACAAGTTTGTTAAGTCATTATTAGGCACTTGCTGCATGAAGGCACTGTGGTGGGATGCTGCTTGCTTACTGATAACTAGCTCATTCTTTTTTTTTGCAGCTTTTGGCCAGAGCTGGGTTTGAACCTGCAACCTCTGGCATATGGAGCTGGCGCCCTACTCCTTTGAGCCACAGGCACCACCCAACCAGCACATTTTTGCTTACCCCCAACCTCGGTTCTCATTGAAGGATAAATGGAATCTGAGAAAAATGGCCCCAGATGAATGACTATTGGTCCTACCCCAGGCTCCCAGGCCAGGGGCAAAGCCAGCCACCCTTACAACTAGGAGAGGGCTGGGGACAGAGCCTGGGTCACCTTAAACCTCCTTAACCACAGGAGCACGTCTCCTGTTCCTTAGGAGTTGGAAGGCACCTTAGAATCCTTTACTGTGGTTGCCAAATTCTGTCCCCAATATTTTGTCAAACTCTCTGGCAACGAATGGGGACCTGCCTCTCTAGGCAGGGCATTTCTCTCTTCGACCACTCTGATGACTACAAAGCGCCTCCAGGAGGAAGCCCTGGGTGTCCAGGAAGGGCAGGAGCTGTCAAGGGAGGTCAAGGGCCCCCTCCCAGAACTGAGGGAAAATGCAACTCTTTCTTCCTGCGGTGGGAGGGTTTAGGAAGGATGGGTGATCTGCAGGGGCCTGCTCCATTTTCCAGGGTGAAGGGGAGGATGGGAAGAGGAGGTGGGGCTTATGGTAAAACTGGGTCAAGATGGCCTCGGATGTGAGCAAGCAGGCCCAAGAGGACCTGCAGCAGCTGTCGTGGACAGAGGGAGGCCAGCTCCAATGGTAGGCTGGGGGGCACTGGAATCAGGCAGAGGAGCGAGGCTGGGCTCCTCCTGGGAAGCCTGTGGCACTGCCTCCAACAGATTGACACCAGGAAAATTAATGGGTCCCAGGGTACGGACTGGGGTTCTGGCCCAACCCTGGCAGCAGGGAGGTCCTGGGCCTGGAAGAGGGCGGGGCTGAAGACTCAACTGGTTATAAGGAAAGGAACACTCAGTCTCAGCACAAAACAGTATCCAGTCCCCACCCACTGGCTGCCACGACCCAAGCCCAGGGCAGCTGCCTCAGCAGACCTCATAGCTCCCCCTGAGCTGCCCACTCAAAGCTAGGCTAAGTGGAAGTCTGAAAGAGCATGAGAAGGAGGCAGCACAAGAGCCCAGACACACATGTGGGAGACTGTTTTGTGCAGTGCCATTGTGTCCCTAGAGTGAGCACGTGCCTGGCTCTCTGGGACTCTGTTTGTGCCTAGTGTGAGAGGATGTGCTGCTGACCTCCCGGGCCTGCCGGTCAATCCATGCCATCTTTGGGGAAATAACTAGTACCAGACACCCCCCCAACACAAAATTGGTCATTTATTTTTGTTGTTATTAGGAGGCAAAAAAATGTACAAGAATCATTTTCCAAACAGAGGTTAAATATGAGCTGAAAAGTGTAAAAAAAGGAAGAGGAACATCACTTTACAAATCATTAAATTAAACAAATAAACAAACAAAACCCAAAGAACCAACCCCCCATGCTGAGTTCTCTACTTGTGCAATTCTGCAAAATGAGAACAGAAAATGAGGTGAAGGTTGGGGCCCTGGGGAGGGGTCAGAGCTGGGAGCCAAGAACAGGTGGTGGGGAGTTGGGGGGGGTGCTAGGGTGGTATGGATGCTGGCTTCCTGCCCCCCAGGCCTGGTGGTCTCTGGCACCTGGTTATGCCTGGTGGCCCTACCGAGGCTGGGAGCAGAGGGGGGGCACCTCCAGAGGCTCCCTCTAGCCTGTGGCCTTTAGGCATGGCAGGGACACACCAGGTTGCAAGGTGAAGACACAGCAGGACAGGAGTGGTCACCAGTGCCCAGGCTGGTAACTGCCCTAGATGCCAGCCTCCACCTATCCTGATCTGAACTTGCCCTAAGCCAAGTGGGCATCTCTTTCCTTCTCTCCAGACAGCCCCCCTCCCAGATCCTGAATGGCCCCTGCAGCATCAAATGGTTGATTTTAGTCTTTGCTTAAATTAAAAAATTAAAATATATATACATATATATACTGTACACACAGGACAATAACAGAGAGTTGAAAGGGAAGTAGAGGAGCGGATGGGAGGGCAAGGAGGGCAGGGGCTGTGGGGCCAGGGTGTTAGGAGGGAAGGAGGAAAGCACGGCTGGGAGAAGGGACTGAGGCAGAGAGGAGAGTGAGAAGTTAGGGAACCAGAATGGGGGCGATTTATTTTACAATAAAAACAGGAGTTCAAACCTCAGCAGAATAGGACTCTGGGATCCCAGAGGGCCTCACCCCCCTACTGAGTGAGGAGGGGTGGGCTTAGGGGTGTGTGTGACAGGGATAGGCGGGGAGCTTGGCTTCGGGTTTAAATGATGGTCCCTGGTCCAAGGGAGAAGGGCCGTAGTCTCAGCTTCTCCGTGACTTTGAGTGTTGAATAAGCCACTGTAGGGTGATATCTGAGGGGAACAAGCAGGAAGGTTATAAGGACTTCAACGGCCAGGCGGGCTGGGGCAGCAGAGAAGTAGGTGGGCAGTAAGCTCAGGGCCTGCCATGCTCCAGCCAGGCATCAAGCCCCAGGGCATCAAAAGTTCAGAGCCATGAAGCTCCACATGGTCCCCAGCAATTGGCTGGGGAATCTGGGCACTGAGAAAGAGATAGATGCCAGAGCCAGAAGGGTGTGAGGATCACCTGGTCTAGCTACATAATCTTACAGGCAAGAAGTAAGGCCCCAGGCGGCGCCTCACTATGGATAGGGCGCTGGCCCCATATACTGAGGGTGGCGGGTTTGAACTCGGCCCCAGCCAAACTGCAACCAAAAAATAGCTGGGCTTTGGGCGGTGCCTGTGGCTCAAAGGAGTAGGGCGCTGGCCCCATATACCGAAGGTGGCGGGTTCAACCCTGCTCCGGCCAAAAACTACAAAAGAAAAATAGCTGGGTGTTGTGGCGGGCGCCTGTAGTCCCAGCTACTTGGGAGGCTGAGGCAAGAGAATGGCTTAAGCCCAGGAGTTGGAGGTTGCTGTGAGCTGGACACCATGACACTCTACTGAGGGTGATAAAGTGAGAGTGTCTCAAAAAAAAAAAAAAAAAAAAAAAAAGGGAGACCCAGAGATTTGCCAAGATCATGGCCAGTTGAGGCAGAGCTGGGGTAGAGCTCACAGAGCTCAGAATCTGGCCTCCTGGGTGTCTGCTCTACCCAAGAGCCATGGAGTTTTGGGCTTGAAGGAAAGCGTGGAACAAAAACCTTTGAGAGCCACTAAAACACCCAGAAGTGTCTCTTCCTTCCCACCCTTCCTCAAACCCACGCACCAATGTTGTCCTTTTCTTTGCAGGAGATGGAGTAGCAGCAGATCTCTCGGTCCTGGATGGCAGACAGATTCCTGGGAGAAACCAGAGCACACATCGCTGAGGCTGGGGCAGCCCCAGGGAGGGAGGCCGGGATGGGGGGCAGGCAAGGGAGGCCCAGAGTCTTTTACTCAAGGGGCTACAGGAGGGTGAGGCTCCTGGAAAGGTGTGTTCTGCTGCCACTGTGTGGTGAATACTGAGAACAGCAATAAGCTGGGCCTGCAGCCTGATGGATGGGGAATTGGAGGAGCAGGAAGAATAAAGAGCCACCAAACTCACATTTTCTCAATCAGCTCCTTCTCATCCAGTGCTCCTGGTAGGTCTCGCTTGTTACCCAGGACCAAGACCTATGGAGAAGGGAGGGCAAGGATTAGGTCTCAGGCAGCTGTATCCAGGTGGTCTGGGTGGCAAACTAGCCTCCTGGGTCCCCCACTGCCTCTCTCCTCCTCCACAATGCCTAGCTGTCACCTGCCCCCAGTGACTCCCTGGGCCCTTGCCCCTCCCTCTGCTGACCGGGATGCCCTGCAGCTGAGGTTTATCCAGTAGATTGTGGAGCTCATTCTTGGAGGCTTCAATCTTCTCCTGGTCAGCAGCATCCACCATGTACCTGCAGGAAAAAGGTAGGGTGTGTAGAAGCATGTTGACTCCACAGGCTGAGAGGCAGGAAGAAACAGAAGAAGCTGCTGCTTGGAGGAGAAAACAGCAAGCTGGTCACTTCTGGGTCTTGGGCTACCCTGGCCTGGTTCAAGGCAGATGCTCAGTGAATGTTTTCTTTTTTCTTTTTTTTTTAGACACAGCCTCAAGTTGTAACACTGAATAGAGTGCCGTGGCATCACAGCTCAATTCCTGGGCTCAAGCGAGTCTCCTGCCTCCACCTCCCAAGTAGCTGGGGCTACAGGTGCCCACCACAATGCCCGGCCATTTTTTGGTTAAGTTGTAGAAAAATAAAACGTTTTACGTTACATGCTCCTTTAATCTTAT